>JAECUM010033244.1:0-31537 GCA_016617855.1 Megalonaias nervosa
ATATATATATATAGTGAATGGGAAAGAGATGATAAAACCGCTAATCCTTCTACATTCAATCTAGTTCTTTGACAGTTTTATAAATGTTTGCCATATTACCAGCACATTGGTTTGCGCTACAAATTTTTGTAATTTAGCAACAACCTACCCCCGATTATTCGAATAAATATATAGAAAGTAGCAAGGCGTAAGAATAAGTGTATATACTTACACGTGGTTAAGAAACTCGGTGAATTAACACAGATACATATTTGCACCTTTAAAAAAGAATCAAATTCAAACTGATAAAAAGTTAATTCAAAATGACTGATTTAAAGAATTCAAAAAGGGGGCGGGCGGTAGAGGAGAAGAAGGTCAAGAATAACAGACGATAAAGGGATTCCGTGGCATGTGGTGGTAGGTGATCCAATAAGGAAGTTTATTTTATACGTTTATTAAAATTTGTTAGTATCTTTAATTTAAATATGGAAGATTGTAAATATGAGTGTTTAAATTATTTCATAGCTTAATTGAATTAGATTGCAAGACTATGGCAATAACTGGCACGGAAAGCTTGTTTAAGCAATATTTACAAGCCAACGTCTTTGTACACGAAGCTTCGTTTAACGAAAGTATTATGATTGGGCATCCCATCGTCCTTTCTACATTTGGACGATGGACCAGCAACACAACATACAAATAAATTATTGTTTAAATCACTGCAGTTGTTTCTTATCCTCATATCAATAACTGATAAGTTGATGTTACCAGTACAATAATAGCGCGAGACATAAATGAGCTTAGCTGAACATTTTATATCTAAATGTTAAATAATAGGTTTCATGTTTTACTGGCTCCAGCAGGGTGTTCCAAACCTTTATTGTCGAAGCTATACATACATTTCTGGACATTGTTAGTTTAGCATGTATTTGTTTAAAATTATTTAAATTGACTTATTGGTTCCATAGACACCACAAGGTCACCATCTTATATATTGTCATAAAGATGGGTTTCAGTTATTGCAGTTATTTCAAACAGAGCAAAATGGGTTGATTGTTTGTCTAATTAGTGATGCACATTCCGTATGTTTAAATGTGCGAAAGTAGTAATGTGGGGCTGTTTACGGACAATGGGAATTAGCATTACAGACCCCCTGGGCACGTTTACGGACACGATTTATACGGACAAAATATCACCCTGGGTACGTATACGGACAATGGGAATTAGCATTACAGACTCCCCCCCCGGGAACGTTTACAGACAAGATTTATACGGACCAAAAATCACCCTGGGCACGTTTACGAACAATGGGAAAATACATTACAGACCCCCTGGGCACGTTTACGGACAAGATTTATACGGACAAAAAATCACCCTGGGCCTGTCTACGGACAGTGGGAATTTTGTATAGTGACTAGCACACCCTGGGACTGTATAGCGTCAATGGGAATTTTGTATAGCGACTAGCACACCCTGGGATAGTATAGCCTCAATGGGAATTTTGTATAGCGACAAGAGGAATGGAACAGGTAGGGTGACGTCACGGTACTGGACAGTTGCAACAATGTAGCAAGGGCCGTGACGTCATGCCACCTGTGTCATTTCTATATACAAACACGAATCATTCGCGTTCGTGTTTGTGTATAGCAAGTACCGTGACGTCATGCCAACTGTGTCATTTCTATATACAAACACGAATCATTCGGTTTCTTGTTTGTGTATAGCAAATACCGTGACGTCATGCCACCTGTGTCATTTCTATACAAAGTTTGAATCATTCGCGTTCGTGTCAGTGAATAGTATAGTATAGTATGTTTTATATATTCTCTTTTTTTCCATAGATTGATGAACATCAATCTATCATACACAAATTATAAAATCGACTAACAAAATTTTTTTAGGTAAGAGAATAATATTTTGGGGAGTTAAATATAAATTATACAATCGAATAAAAAAAAAAATTTATGCAAGAAAGAATAAATATCTTTTCGAGGCAGTGGAGTGGCCCTGAAAAGGGTCTTTGTCGCGAACGCATAAACACACCATACTTACTATCAAATAAACGGACGCGAACGCATAAACATACCATATATACTATCCACACAAACAGGAAGAGAAGAAAAAATACACCCATATCTACTATCCACACAAACGGGAAGATAAGAAAAACCACACCCATATCTACTATCCACACAAACGGGAAGAGAAGAAGAAACACACCCATATCTACTATCCACACAAACGGGAAGAGTCGAAAAAACACATCCATATCTACTATCCACACAAACGGGAAGAGAAGAAAAAACACACCCATATCTACTATCCACACAAACGGAGAGAGAAGAAAAAACACACCCATATCTACTATCCACACAAACGGAGAGAGAAGAAAAAACACACCCATATCTACTATCCACACAAACGGGAAGAGAAGAAAAAACACACCCATATCTACTATCCACACAAACGGGAAGAGAAGAAAAAAAAACACCCATATCTACTATCCACACACACGGGAAGAGAAGAAAAAAACACACCATATCTACTATCCACACAAATGGGAAGAGAAAAAAAAAACACACCCATCACTTCCGAAGACCAAACAAAAATCAAAGACAAATACTGGGAGCAGGAAGGCATCACTTTAGACCACATCGAGAAAAACGATGTTTATAGAAGGCATTCCTAGCGAAGACGACGGGATTGTGTTTGACCTTAGTCAAACCCATTTGGTCATCGTTGACGACATGTTAGGAGAAGACGAAGAAAAAATTAAACTCTGGTTTACGCGCAAAGGGCATCATCGTAATGCCAGTGTCATTTACATCACTCAAAATTTGTTTCAACAAAGTAAAGTCCATCGCACCATCAGTCTCAATGCTCATTATGTGGTGTTGTTTAAAAGCCCTAGACATAAATCGCAAGTGCAAGTGTTAGCCATACAGTTAGGAACGCCTTGGCTGACTCATGCGTACGACGATGCCACTCAAACCCCACATGCCTATTTACTCGTGGATTTAAAACCCACCACTCCCGATTATTTACGATTTCGTACCCATCTGTTTCACCACTGATGCCAAGACGGAGGGCCTGTCGTGTACACGTCCCCGTCGTCGACTTAACCACAACCACTTTCACCCATAAAAAAAATCTATTAAAACCTCGGTCACTTTGGCTCTGTCTCACACATCGTCAACATGACGTCCCTTCAGTCTCATCTTCCCATCAAATTGATTCGTGCCTTGTACGGCATCAGTCGCGTAAAAAATCCACAAATACGTGCTCGTGTCTTAGAAGCAAGTCTCAAAGAAGTTTTACGATGGTTTACGGTGACAGCACGTCAATTACTGCAAGGCATCATTCAGATTCCACATCAACCAAACGTTTTTTTGAGAGAAACAAAGTCGCCTTGACGCAGCTAGCCGATCCTCGCATTGACACTCAAACCAAAAAGCAAATCATTTTGAAACCTGGAGGAAGCGGTTCTCTGGGAGGTGTCATCATTCGTTCCCTCTTAAAATGGGATCCTAATGCTCCCAAAGTCGTCCCCCAAGAAAAAAGCCACACCCAAACGTACCTAGAAGAAAAAGAAAAAGTGCAACGGTGTCAAGACCAGGTCACAGCCTCAGAAAAAGAAAAGTCCACAGAAAACCGCGTCAACCCACAAGAGAGCGTCTCCAAAATCTTCTTCTTCAGCGGTGACACCGTCTTCCTCTTTAGCGGCAGTGGCCGCTGCTCACAAAGTACCTGCCCCCAAAATCAAAGTCCAAGAGAGAACGGGTGTGTTACAGAGTTTACTGGATTTGTCCAAGCAAGAACTGTCCCGATTTAGTCCGTTGCGAACTCCTCCACGACGTGTGTTGCCTGTCATCAAGTTGATACGACGTAAAGACAATCAGTGGCAACGCATTCCAGTATAAAAAGGACCTGAGGCAAACGATAGGTTTAGTGTTGTTGTGCTGCTGAACGCCCAAAGATGGCCCCTCCGAGAAGTGCACACCGTTACCATCGTGTTCCTTCTCGGTCCAAAAAGGAAAAGTAAAAAGAAAAAGACAGTCACGTCATCCAAAACAACATTTAGTCAAACATAGATGTCACCTCCAGAAAAGACACACTCGTCCAAAGAAAAAGAAGAGCCACCAAAGAGGAGGATTCTTTGGTGATTTTGGAAAACACATTGTCACCTTTATGACGAAGCGATAGTCCCCCAAAAAGGATAAAAGACCGTGTGACAAGTCATTGACGTTAGTGTATTTTTTGCTGTGTGCCACGGAACCAACGAACCAACCGAGAAAGATGTCACCCCAAAAAGGACATTCCTCTTCTACCCCCAAAGGAAAGAAAAGGAAAGGACTGCCACCTCGTTTAGCCAAACATTGGGACATGTTGTCCGTCCTGTCCAAAGCTCCTCCACCCATGCGAAAACAACTCATTCAAACTGCCTCCAAAGACGTCATCGATACCGTGTGCGAATGTTGTCTGAATGTCTTGAAAGGCACAATACCTTTGTCTAAACACCAGAAAGAATGCTTAGTCAAACATCGACACATTCTTCGCCAAATGGTCCAAAAGAAAACACCCATTGGTCAAAAGAAAAAGATGTTGCTGCAACGAGGAGAAATTTTGCCGTTTTTGCCCATGTTACTGAAAGGTGTAATGGGAACAGTGGGAGCACCCTTACTGAAAGGAGTAATGGTAACAATAGGAGGACCCTTGCTGAAAGGACTATTGGGAAACATCCTGGGAGGATGAAGATAAAAAGATCCAAGAAGATAAAAGGGACCTTTGGAGTCAAAAGATCTCAGACGTGATCCTTGAAATCCGATGGAAGGACGAAAACTAGCTTTAGTGCCTTACAAATGATGGATGGAATACCATCGTTGGCAAGAATAACGAACCCCGCATTTACCTCCCAATCCTCATTTGACCGAGATGTCCCAGTTACAACACGAATTGCAATCATTGATGGATCGCGGCGATTTGTCAGAAACGGAAAAATCTCAACTGTACGGTCAATTGTTACAACGACTGCAACTCTTTCACCAGAAAACTTTAGACGAAACAGCTCTACCCACTCTGAAAGATATTAAGGCCTTGATGAAAAGTCAACCAACACCACCACTACCACCCCCAGCGGTCAAGGCAGACGTAGCCTCACGTATGCCTGAGGAAGAAGAGGAGCGAAAAGTCTTTCAAACACCGTCATCAGCTCCCATCCCTAGTAAGATTGCAGCGTTCTTGTTGACCCCTTCCCCTATACCGCAACGAGAAGAACTTAAAGCTTGGGTTAAAAAGATGATGTCCACTCCACCTTCGACAGAAGTGAAAAAGAAAGAAGGGAAACCAGAAGTGAAAAGAGAAAAGAAGACCAAAGCCATCCCATTACCACCAACAACAACAACAAAACTACCTTCGACTTCTGCTCCCGTGGCACATCGGACACATAAAGCCGTTTCTAAACCACTTCAGAGTACCATCAGCGAAGAGTGGATCACTTATTAAAAAATGGAGAAGGTTGTTAGCTAGCATTTACTACGATCCATCCCATCCTGCAGGTTACGGTGGAGTTCAGAAATTGTATTGTGCTGCCAAAACTCGACTGAAAAGTATCCGTTTACCTCAAGTACAACGCTGGTTACAAGAACAAGCCACGTATACTTTACACAAACCCATTCGACAAAAATGTTCCAGAAGTCGCACCCGAGTGGAGGGCATCGATCATCAATGCCAATCCGATTTAGCCGATGTCTCTCATTTGGCCACCTACAATCGTGACTACAAATACTTGTTTTGTGTCATCGACGTCTTTTCCAAATTTGCATGGGTCGTGCCATTGACTTCCAAATCGAGCAGTGAGTTAGTGTGAGCCCTCAAACTGGTGTTGAAACATAGCGGTCGTCACCCTCTTCGATGGCAAACCGACAAAGGCACCGAATTTCTGAACCAAGCTTTCAACAAAAAAAATTGAAGAAACGTGACATTCATTTTATCACCACCGAGAATCCCGAAACCAAAGCCAGCATCGTGGAACGTTTTCAACGCACCTTGAAAGAATGCATGTGGAAATATTTTACGCATCAACACACTCTCAAGTACTTCGACGTCTTACCGCACCGGTCCAAGCGTACAACCAATCTTACCATCGAAGCATCGGATGTACCCCCCAAGAAGTGACTCCTGACAACGAAGTGACCGTCTTCGAGCGTCTGTTTGGTACGTCCCCGACAGTGACTGTGCCCAAGAAAACGGAAGTATTGGCAGCAGGAGATTGGGTGCGCATTGGCAAAACCAAACGCGCTTTCGACAAAGGTTATTTACCCAACTGGACCACCGAATTGTTTCGTGTCACCGAACGTGTGCGTGGCCGTCATCCTACCGTCTATAAATTAGAAGACATGAACGGAGAAGTGTTAAAAGGAACGTTTTACTTGCCCGAGTTACAACGTGTGACCAAAAAAGAAGACGAAGTGTGCGAGATCGAAAGCATACTCGATTGAAGAACCCGAAATGTAGGAACAAAACGTGTCAAAGAAGTCAAAGGACGTTGGAAAGGATATCCTCCCAGTTTTGACTCTTGGATCGACGCTTCGCAAATCATCGACTATAAAAAGAAGTGACCACTCCTTCGCCCAGTTCTTCTGTGAAAGATCTACAAAAGCAACCCTTGTGGGTGTGGTGTGGAGAACGTGTGCCTAAAACGCAAATCGTCTTTTTCTGCCAAATCTTTGTGGTGTATTGTGTCATCGGTGCTGCCATTGCCAATTTGAGTTTGCAACAAGGAGACAAACAATTGTGGACCATTTTACTCAGCAGTTGCATCGGTTACCTTCTTCCCAATCAGTCCCTGAAATATTCCTCGAACGGGAGCCTTGCGTCCAACGTCAGCCCCCCTTCCAACAGTCACCAATCCAATCAAAACAATCCTCTTTTAGACACTCCTCTGACTTCCAGTGACCCCTCGGACACCAAAACTCTGGAATTATGAACCAATTTTACTTAACGTTACCCAGTGACAGTTCCATGGAGGTGTTTCCCAATAACACTTTGTGCTGTTACACGGCCAAATTACCTCAGGCCATCCAATTGGATCACGAAGCCTATTGGGAAGTGGCTTTGGTGGAAATGATTCACCCTACACAAATCAAAAACATCATCGAAAATCAAAACACTTTTACGGTAGAAGTTCATGACGAGCAAGTGTAACAAGCCTTGGATGAACGTACCACTGCAAGTGACTCTATGAAAACACAAGATCCCAAAACTAAACGAACCACCTATCAGTTGACCATTCCCCCAGGTTATTATTTTAGTGGACAACATTTGGTGAACACGATTTTCTTCCAAATTCAATACCTTGTTTGCCAAAGCCTTGGAGAGAACCAGAAAAGTGTCACGATCGAATACCACAAAATAGCTCGTCGTCTACTCATCAAATTTTCAGAGGACAAAGTATTGGCCATTACATTTTGTCCTGAATTGTATGACATTTTGGGTGGAGACCCTAAGTTGATCAAGGTGAAAACAGAAATACCAGCCATTACTAGCAAATTGGATTTTGCGAAATATTTTCGATTCCCTGTAGAAATGAACCAAGGACTGAATTTGATTTTTGTGTACTCCGATGTGGCGGAGTACAACGTGGTGGGACACACCTCCGTACCGTCACTGCGTGTCATTCCTTTCAAAGTAGATTCTGCCAAGAACGCTGACGAGGAAGGTGGAAACACTAATCACGTTCACCGTGAATTTGTACATCCTCACTATTTGCCCGTCAGTAAGTCGTATTTCGACACTGTCAACATTACTATAAAAGGAGATCTAGGACAAAATATTCCATTTACCAAAGGGAAAGTCACAGTGAAACTCCATTTTCGAAAGCGATTACTCTAACCCTTTGTCAGTCATGTATCCTGTGTACCAAGGAGTCGCTCGACAGCGAGGACATGGTTTAGGAGATATGCTAAAATCGGCCTTTCGTACAGTGGCTCCCGTTTTGAAACCGATGGTGACACAGGGATTGCATGCCTTGAAAGATACCGCGTTGACGCAAGGTAAAGAATTTCTCCAAAATGTCATCATTGACAAACAAAACCCCAAAGAAGCTTTCTTGAGAGCAGGCAAAAATATCTTGCTTCAAACGGGCAAAGACATTTTGGGCCGAAGAGAAACTCCTATAAATGCTCTGGACGCTGTCGAGTCAGGCACTCCCGCTTCCCTGACGCCACAACAAGGACAAGGCAGAAAAAGACGACGAAAACACCCCTTGAGAGCTAGAAAGACTAAGAAAAGAAAAACTGTCGAAGACTTAGACGTTTTTGAATATTATAAAAAGAAAATGATGCAACGAGAGTCTTGTGCTTGTTCCAAGTTGGAACTGGATCTGTTTGCCATGCCACCCACCATGATGACGATGCAAGAATCCCAATGGGTCGAATTTCATCCCGTCCCCTCTTTGACGGATTCAGCTCCCATCGAGTTTGAAATCAAAGGACAACCCGAAGATTACATCGATCTGAATAGCAGTTACTTGTATCTGAATCTGAAAGTGATCAAAACCGACAACACCAATCCGGGAGCCGATGCCAGAGTAGCTCCCGTCAACAAATTCATGCATTCCTTGTTCAGCGAAGTGGATTTGTACTTGAATAACAAACTGGTCAGCAGCAGTATGGATACTTACCCTTACCGAGCGTACCTAGAAAATCTCTTGACGTACGGAAAAGAGGCCAAGAACACTCATCTGGATGCTTGCGTGGTATGGAAACCTGACACCGCAGGTGAAGACACGTTTAACGACACAGCCCTGACAGCCGAGGACAATCCTCACAATGTGGGTTTTAACAACCGTCGAAGGAAAATCCTGCAAGCTCGTAGTTTAGAACTGATGGATCGTTTGCATTTGGACATGTGGTTGCAAGACAAATATTTGCTGAACGGAGTGGATATTCGCCTGAGACTCAATCGCAGCAGTGTCGCTTTCCATTTGATGGCTCATGCCAACGAGTATAAAACCATGATCCAAGAAGCCAGACTTTACGTGCGTCGCGTAGAAGTGTTACCTAAAGCGGGAAACGACATTAGTCACACATTGAGCAGATCGACCGCCAAGTATCAGATACGACGTGTAGAAGTGAAAACATTCACCATTGCTGCTGCACTCCGATCCAAGATCGAAAATCATCTGTTCCAAGGACAGTTACCCAAACGTTTAATCGTTGGCATCGTCAGAAATGCAGCCCTCAACGGAGCCCACGATCAAAATCCTTTCCAGTTTAAGCACTACAGAGTGTCCAAGATCGAAGTCAGTCGCGATGGCAAGACCTTGTGTACCAGACCCTTCGAACCTAACTTTGCCCAGAAGAATTAACTGAGATCGTACTTGTCCCTTTACGAAGCTACCGGACAGATAGGAACCAACACCAGTCACGGCATTTGGTACGAAGATTATGAAGGAGGTTATACTTTGTGGGCTTTTGATTTCACTCCAGACCAAGTCAGCGACGAGGGACATTTCCACCCTATAAAATCCGGTCAACTGCGTGTGGAACTTCAGTTTGCAGAAGCTCTCACTGAGACAGTAAACGTCATCCTGTATGCTGAATTCGATAATACCATAGAAATCAACAGTTCGAGAGAAGTCATTCTAGACTATTAGAAACTATGGAAGACTCTTATCCCTCTTTGTACGGTGTAGAATCTTTGGATATGGAATGGGAGGATACCGTGAAAGCAGAACCCCAAGACCAAGACAAAGAGAATGAGGTCACGTCCAGATGGCCAGAACAAGAACAACATTTAGTGTCCTGTTTTGCTAAACACCTGGCGGATACAATTACGGAATTGATTAAGAAATATTGTTATGGATGTCAAAACGATCATCCCAGTCAAATTCAACACGATAAATGTATGATGATCAGTCAAGAAGAAAAATTGGACGAGTATCTGGACGACGCTTGGAGTCTCATCTCAGAAGAAGCAGTGTTGCATGAGTGGTATAAAGGCTTGCGTGATCATTCCTGCCCTCCATTGACTACTCTAGAGATCTATCGCATCGAGTCTCTCTTAGCCCAGAGCATTTCAAACAAAAAGTCAGAACTGAATTAATGACTTATCATTACTTGTGAAGAAAAAAAAAACAAGACAACAAAAAATGGATACCTGGGAACTTTATTACCGTTTGAACAATACTTCGTATACTGCTTCTTGGAATTATGTCGTGTGCGCTAAAGATGAACTACCTCATCGCAAACCTCAAGACCATCAAGCTTATGTCATCAACACGGACGACAGTCACCTCCCAGGAACCCACTGGGTTGCCGTCTACTTCCCTCAAGAGGATTGCGTGGAATATTTTGATTCGTATGGATTACCCCCTTTGGAAGACGACATCATTGACTTTATGAGAAGAAATGCCCAGACGACACGATTCAATAATGTGAAATTGCAAGGCACAGATTCCATGGTGTGTGGACAATATTGTGTGTATTTTCTTCATCAACGCAGTCTTGGATATCCTTTAGAACAATTAGTGACTTATTTTGATCGTCACTCTTCTAGAAACGATGAGAAAGTAGATCGATGGTTTTGTGACCATTATGGCTATCTTTTGTCTTTAGCTAGGAAACGTAGTGTACATCAATGGCCTCATGACTTCCATCAATGGAAATCTCACATGATTTCACAACGTTGTGTCAACCTTGTCAAAAATAATTTGTTTGATGTTATTGTTATTTGTTAGTGATTAGTTGTTTGTTGAATAAAAAATGTTGTGTTTTGAAAAAATGTGTCTGTTGTTTGTTTTCAAAAAAATTTATCATTACAAATTCTCTTTGACTTCTCTCTATCCCTCACCATGACATGAGCTATCATAGCGTTCCGACACTAAAACTGAGTAGGGGTTTATGCATTCGCGTTCGTTGGTGTGGATAGCATATAGGTGTATGTTTTCAGCATTCTCATTTGGTGAGGATAGTAAATAGGTGTGTGTTTTATGCATTCGCTTGCGTTGGTGTGGATAATAAATAGGTGTGTGTGTATGTTTTATGCATTCGCGTTCGTTGGTGTGGATAGTAAATAGGTGTGTGTTTTATGCTTTCTCATTCGTTGGTGTGGATAGTAAATAGGTGTGTGTTTTATGCATTTTCATTCGTTGGTGTGGATAGTATATGTGTGTGTATTTTATGCGTTCTCGTTCGTTTGTTTGGATAGTAAGTATGGTGTGTTTATGCGTTCGCGGCAAAGACCCTTTTCATGGCCACTCCACTGCCTTGAAATGATATTTATTCTTTCTTGCCTAAAAATTTTTTTTATTCGATTGTATAATTTATATTTAACTCCCCAAAACATTATTCTCTTACCTAAAACATATTGTTAGTCGATTTTATAATTTGTGTATGATAGATTGATGTTCATCAATCTATGGAAAAAAGAGAATATATAAAACATACTATACTATACTATTCACTGACACGAACGCGAATGATTCAAACTTTGTATAGAAATGACACAGGTGGCATGACGTCACGGTATTTGCTATACACAAACACGAACCCGAATGATTCGTGTTTGTATATAGAAATGACACAGGTGGCATGACGTCAAGGTACTTGCTACATTGTTGCAAGTGTCGTCACGGTACTTGCTATACACAAACACGAACCCGAATGATTCGTGTTTGTATATAGAAATGACACAGGTGGCATGACGTCACGGTACTTGCTACATTGTTGAAGTGTCTAGGAGTTAAGGAATTAAACTGATGTAGAACACGAATGGTTCGTGATTCTATGCATTTAAGTAATTTGGTATAAGCCATCAGCCTACGAAACAGTGGCTGATTTTTTTATAGTTGCTGTTTTTAGTACTGTTGATTGGCTGATGGCTTGTGTATAGAGAGTTATAATATCCACAAACACGAACGCGAATGATTCGTGTTTGTATATAGAAATGACACAGGTGGCATGACGTCACGGCCCTTGCTACATTGTTGCAACTGTCCAGTACCTTGACGTCACCCTACCTGTTCCATTCCTCTTGTCGCTATACAAAATTCCCATTGAGGCTATACTATCCCAGGGTGTGCTAGTCGCTATACAAAATTCCCATTGACGCTATACAGTCCCAGGGTGTGCTAGTCGCTGTACAAAATTCCCATTGTCCGTAGACAGGCCCAGGGTGATTTTTTGTCCGTATAAATCTTGTCCGTAAACGTGCCCAGGGGGTCTGTAATGTATTTTCCCATTGTCCGTAAACGTGCTCAGGGTGATTTTTTGTCCGTATAAATCGTGTCCGTAAACGTTCCCGAAGGGGGTCTGTAATGCTAATTCCCATTGTCCGTACACAGCCCCACATTACTACTTGCGAACAATATTTCATTGTCTGCTGACGAAGCTAGATTAACGTTAGTCCGATAAATCAACCCCAAATATATGTAAATACTGATGGACTAAACGTGGATCTGATGTCACCTGACGAACCCTTCAGCCGACGGTAGCTCCACATACCAGTAAATGTATAATCTATACACTGATGTGTACAGCCAAAATTTTCTGCAGGTTTTAATGAAAAGATAATATCAGTTCCTAAACCGCTAATCAATATCATTACGGGTGAGGGGCTGATTTATCGGCCTAGATTAACGTTGCTACACGAGAATGATGATGATGACGACTCCAGTGATGGGTTTGATTGGGATGATTCGTCTGAGATCAAGTGTTTTAAATCAGATTTTGTTTAGTCTTTTGCGGAACAGCAGCGCAGCTAGGTTAATTAGCGCTGAACCAATTGAAGTAAAGTGCCTTGACGAAGAACGCATCACGGTAGCCGACACAAGATGATCCAATGGTATGATACGAACCCGAATCCTTTTCGCCACGCGTCCAGCATGCAAACAACTGCGCTACCGTGACTTCTGCTTCCATCAGTCGTCTTTATGGTATTTTTCATACATACATACATCAAGTTCCGTGCTAGGGAATGATTTGGCAGATTGAATATTCGCCACAGTGCCTGTACTGTTACACAGATCTGTAGAAAAAGCCAAGTCGCCTTGATCTTTTCTCGAATATAGGTCACCCCAGTCCACCCCTACTTCCTTTTAAGATATTGTATATTATTTGTAAACACAGAAGCGTTCATGCCACTTGGTAAAGGGTTGCCTCTTGACGAGTACTATATCTCATCACACAAGGAGGTTACTGAGTTCCATACTTAACGCTCACTGACTTAAGATAAATTTGGTGATTTGAGGTTCTTTTTCAAGATTTATTCGTGTTGGAATTTCGAAGCTATAGTTTGCCTCTAGTCCGCTATGAAACGTACTCCACATCCTGCCTTTGAAAGTATTTATCTGGCAAAAGTAGTCTGGGTGAGGGGTAATATGACAGAGTTCACTTATTCGAGAAGCTTTGCTTCCACTTTCAGTTCCATCTCAGAAAACTTACAAATATCATCCTTAGTCCTAGCCATGTCACCGGGTGATGAAAACTATTGTCGAATCCATTTTTCTTGAACTTCGAGCGATTTAAGAAACACCTCATCTGATTCCTTACCACGATATAATATTGGTGGCTCAGTTTCTCAGAAAAGGTACCTGGAACGTTATTAGATATTCCACAGAAGCATACGACATGGGCTCAATCAATGAAGAGATCCGACGAATGATTTGGTTTGTGACCGGCAGACTCTAAAATATTAATACATTAGCCTTCAGACAGTTGCGCCAGCTCGATCGACATATTACGGAACTGGTCTCAGTGATGTCGTTCGGAGATCGTTCACGTGTACGGCCACGACCTCGCGCGCTGTACCGATCACAAAACAAATTGCCATGCGAGTGGCGGGTAGCATCAAAAGCGCTGCTGCGGATAGGTTGAAAATCAAGGATCTCAGGAGATTCAATCGATTCGGGATCGACTACGACGGTTAGTGACTCGACAACCAAACGCGATTGCACTACCATCAACTGCAACAATGCCAGCCCCGGTTTGCAAAATCATCAATGAAGCTGCTCAACGATGTTTGACCGATTCGATGAATGCAAATGTTGCGTTGGAACGCTTATTACAGTTGTGGACGGCAAAGAGGTATTAGAGGAAACTGATAATGTATAAACGATGGAAAAATACAGCCGATCCCGCGTTTGACATGGGCCCTCATGTGATTGTATTTCGATAGAGAAAAGAGTTTCAATATTACTGTTATCCAGCTCTGGAAGTCAGACCATTGAAAACATAATTAAAAGTTCAGGACACGTGTGGGGATTTCTTCCATGTGAGGCTTTCGTGAAAATCGAGGTAACACTAGTACAGGCCAACGGACATCCACACGACACTGATTCCATGATTGGATTCGTCGGCAACAGCATCCAGGCGTTGTTCAACAGTGCAAGTTATTCCATCGTTGGAATGGAAAATGAAGCAAATCGAGTATATGATCACTTTCACTTTACTGTCGCATAAAGAGGAGTTGCACACAGCGCATGTAGTTTACAGTTAAGAATTGATCGAAACAAACAAACAAAAAAGAATTCCTGCAGTGATTCATAACATTTGCGGGTATGATGCCCGCTTAATAATGCAAGCAGTCGCAACAGCATCAAATACACAAATAAGAGTCATTCCGAACTCAGTGGAATAATATATGACGTTTAGACACGGACAACTACAGTTTATTGATTCATTGCAATTCCTTAATTCCAATCTCTATAAGCTATCTAGTAACCTGACCGTCTACATGAGTGATTGGGACTAATTTGCTTAAACTCAGTTACTATTGTCGCTTGATGGAATTTCCACAAACGAATATGAAAATACAAAGAAAGTCTGGTCCGTATTTGAATGCAATAACATGGGTGATACTCTGCACATTACTTTTCATCACCGGGAAAGGCTTGGAATGCACTGTTATCAAAAACGAAAATCGAGTTGGAATTGCTCATTGATATTCAGCACTCACTTCTTTGCAGAATTTGAATGGCAAGTCAATGGTACGCTGTTGTAAACAACCCGAGAATAAATGAGCATGACAACTGTGCCCCAAACAGTTAAATCATTTATCTTCATACCAATAATCTTTATGATTGGACAATGATGCAACCGTTACCGTCGGTGGGTTTGAATTGATAGATCCCACAGAAACTTTGTTTCTCACACTCATACACGAGCACAATAGCAATAGTGATCCCGGATATTTCTTTGAAACAGATCAAGAATACCTAGAACAACTTCAACACGCTCATAACCATCATCCAATCGCACTATATGCGACGTCAGCGCCTTCTGAGTGTTTGTTCCTATATCAGTGTATAATCGTAGATGATCAGGACATAAATTTACTGAATATACCAAACTTATCCCAAATCTGATAACCAAAAACAATGATGTGGTACGCATACGAAATTTGCAGTTCTATTTGCGATTAGGAATGCACGTAAGCAAAGTAAATCGGGTGATTAGATTTTGTCAACAAGCTTTGATCAACTCATACATTCAGATGAATACAGATGTGCGCACAAAAGCTACAAAGAATTTTATGAATGGGTTCTAAAAGATCATGAATAATTCCATTATTGCCAATACGATGGAGAATTTACGAGAGCGAATTCGAGCTGACCTTGTCCGTGAGAGTGAAAAGATAAACTTCGAAAGCTTATTGCTGACCGGGCATTTAAATCAAGAAAGATATTTGATGCTGGACTTGTTGCCATATATATTTTTAAAAAAATCAAAGCTCTTGTTGGCAAAACATATTGTTATGTATATTTATTTTGTATTGAGTGTTGTCTTTTCTCCATGATTATATGTTATACATATCTACACTGTGTGCTGAACCTTGGTCAGTAATTGAGTTTATGGCCTACCTGACTACTCACATTTATTTTTGTTTCTTTAGAATAAACAAGATATTAAATAGCTAATGTTTCTCTATGATTTTAGATTATACATTAAAGTCATTATTAGTTGGAGGTCAACATGTTTGCTGACATTGAGTTCAAGGTCCCGCTTTATACAAAAATTACGAATGGTCTAGAAGCTGGTTGTTTACGATGGAAAAATGACCCTCATCCTGATTCTGTTATTTTGTCTTAGCTTTATATATAAATGTTGTTTACGTCAGAATTATTTATTCCTACCTTAACATCGGAAGAGAAGTGGAATCAGTCTTGCTGTTGTGTTCAGTTTTAATTTGAGAGAATTTATTTATTGAAGTTCTCATTAATACTTCTTTGACTACATAACTATTTTGGGACTGTTGCGAATTCATTCAAAATCATTTTGGATTATATCATTGTCATCCTTCAAGACAACTAGAACATCGCGACATTCCAGGCTATTGGTACATCAGCACATTCAATATTGGAATTAATTCGGAACGTCATTGGAATTCATTTGGAATACTCTATACTTTTGGACTTGTGGTAGAACTTTTAGGAATATTTAATTCATAATGTTGTAAATAACTGTTAAACTTTTACTTTGTATTCCCGGAAAGAATTATTTGTTGAATTTTACAACACTTGTTGGTTTTCGCTTTTTTCTATTATTAGTTCAAGACCATTGAGTCGTAACACTTTGCAGGTAGGCCAGTGCTGGACTTGTCGAAGCTGTTCAAGTATAGTTTTGATTAGACAAGTTCAAACCATTTAACGAAGATCATGTCACGATGCTTTATGCAGACACAAATTCTTTATTGATACATATAACCATCGATGGTGTTTATTCAACTATTAATTCAAGAACACTTCCGTGCGAATTTGAAAACAGCGATTATTTGACAGAAGACCCATCGTTTAGTAAAAATAACAAAAAACGTCGTAGGAATAGTCAGATCTCTGTAATTCTTTTATTATTCATAATAAATCAATCAAGCAACATGGATATAAAAATGGGTGGTTATAAAAGAATTAAATCGTACATTCTACAACAACAACAACAGAAGTCTTTTTTCTAACATTAGAGATGAATAATAATAATTGATTCTATACAAAGTGTCAACCATGGCATCAGTGTATATAAAATTTTTAAAACAAACCTGACACCCAAACAATTTATTGGCGAAGATGGTATTAGGATATGTGCCAAGAGAAATATAAAAAAATTAAGTGAGTTCTTACTTTCAATATTTATTTCCCAGTCAGTTTTCTTTTGTACTCGTAATATGGTAAAGATTTGTCTATGTAATTGAACTGACCTATACAAAACGTGTACAAACATTCTTAAACCTTTAAATTATGCAAACAGCATTCTTGAACTTGTCGCTCTAATATACATAAAGCATCGTTCGAGACCCTCAAAAATACATAATAAAATTACTCTAGACCCTCTAAAATACGTACAAATATCGGTCTAGACCCTCTAAAATACATACAAATATCGTTCTAGACCCTCTAAAATACATTAAAACGTCATTCTAAACTACCTAAAATACCTATAAACGTCATACCAGACCTTGTAAAATGCAAAAATCCCATCCATCTAGACCAGGGGTTGCAACGTACGGTACGCATGCCATAAGAGGTTTCGTGTGGCACGCGAAGGGCATCCAGTGTTACTCTTTTACTGGTGGCACGCGCTCGTTCATTTTGTAATTAATCAGGAAAAAAGGTGGCACGCTATGCAAAATAGGTTGCCGACCCCTGATCTAGACCATCTAAAATACATAAAATAACATCATTCTTGGCCCTCTAAAACGCATAAACACATAAATCCAGACATTCTAACGTGCATCAAAAAGATCATTCCAGACCCTCTAAAATACATAAAAACATCACTCCAGACCCTTTAAAATACATAAAAATATCACTCTAGACCCTCTAAAATACATTTAAAAAATCACTCTAGACCCTCTAAAATACATACAAATGTCACTGTAGACCCTTTAAAATACATAAAAATATCACTCTAGACCCTCTAAAATACATAAACACATCACTCTAGACCCTCTAAAATACATAAAAATATCACTCTAGACCCTCTAAAATACATAAACACATCACTCTAGACCCTCTAAAATACATAAACACATCACTCTAGACCCTCTAAAATACATAAACACGTCACTCTAGACCCTCTAAAATACATAAAAACATCACTCTAGACCCTCTAAAATACATAAACACATCACTCTAGACCCTCTAAAATACATAAAAACATCACTCTAGACCCTCTAAAATACATAAACACATCACTCTAGACCCTCTAAAATACATAAAAACATCACTCTAGACCCTCTAAAATACATAAACACATCACTCTAGACCCTCTAAAATACATAAAAACATCACTCTAGACCCTCTAAAATACATAAAAACATCACTCTAGACCCTCTAAAATACATAAATACATCATTCCAGCCCTATTAAATACATAAAAGCATCACTCTAAACCCTCCAAAACACTAAAGTACACGCGATCATAATTGAATCCGTCCAGAAATGTGCGTTCTTAACCCTCTACAACCCGTAAAAACATCGTTTTTGATCCTCGAAAAAGCGTAAAAACTTTACTTTTGATCCTCTAAAGCGTAAAAACCTCACTTTTGATCCTCTAAAGCGCGTCAAAACATCATTCTTGATCCTCTAAACATCGTATATATCACAGGGAAAAATGTCCAGATTCGCTATATTACATCTGCTCATTTGACCAAGAAAGGGTGATTTTTTCCAAAAACTACATCTCTTTAAATCACCAAGAAATGGGGATTTGTCAACAGTTACACCTCTTTAAATAATTTACTGCTGATATTATAGGTTAAAGTATAAGTCACATTTATAAAATATACTCCGAACACTAATACAGATGCCTGAATGAATTAAAGTTTTACATGTATATTATACATATTCATTAAATACACCAACTTTCTGGATAATATCACTACCGAAATATCAGATCATATTATATGAAATTTACCGTGAACGGTAGAAATGTCCTTCAGAGGTATTGTATACCTGCAATATAGTTTTGAGACCATTAAAAATCACTTAACAGTTAGTATGAAGTCGAAACGAAATAAGTTTCACCGTGTTCAACCGCAAAAATATAATGTAGCGACAATAATAGATGTTCTGACCATATGACGCATTTTCGACGCAAAACAAAACAAATGCAGCAGGCATATATTGTGGATTCATCTAACAGTGTGTCATTCATTCTTTCATCTTATACATACATAACATGCATACTGCTACATATTTATCTACCGATTCATCGTGTATGTATGTACGTACGTACGTACTTATGTATCTATGTATGTGTGTATATATGTAATCTCCAGATAACGGTCCAAACACCTGTCGTTTTCAAAGTTATTCAAATGGTTATTTTATAAATCGCAAAAATGCCATAACTCCATTGATTCCGGTCAAGTTACATCATTATTATCTATTTATTATATTTATATGTAAAAACTTCGTATTAGATATGTCGATGTATACTTAAATATAGTTTTTCTCAGCAAGTTACACAAATTTTTTCCGCTCAGCTGATTTGTTTGATCGCATTAATCCAAATCGATGTCGTTTGAAAGAATCAAATCGGGTAAAATTATTCGATATTGCATCATATCTCGTCAAATGTAATGATGCGTTTTAATATTAGGATTTAAGCGTCATTTGGGTCACATTTTCATCTTCTGTGTTGAACGATATACGCCTCATTAGAGAGGCTTACTTCCACAGGTGTTCATTTTCCACTTGACACACCTGTATGGAATGTGAAATATCAGGATCCTGAGAAAAGATGTCATTTTTTATATGAGTAATAAATGTCTAATGATGTTTTCGTTTATATTCGTCTTAATGTACCTTAATGGCATTCTTGAATTTTAGAGAAAACCAATCGAAATATTGTGATATTAAACGTACTGTCATACATGTCAGGTCAACAACAAGTAAATTTGTTTTCTAACGACATAAGGAATGCCATCACTGTATGTGCGCTCCAAAACATCGTAAGATACACGATAGTATAAACATTAACAGAAATAAAAGAAGCATATATATATATATATATATATATATATATATATATATATATATATATATATATATATATATAATAGCTAGGTAGACAACTTGCTTCTTGCTTGTCTTGACTATGTGAGTGATTGAGCGAGTAAGACAATGATCGATGGGTGGATCAATACTTAAAAATTAGTGACGGGTGTGCAAACAAACCTACACCTTACATACATATATTTCAATTACCTTCGGTTAGTTACACGCATTGTGAATTGTCATATCCCTGCGATCTATTTGTTGATAGTTGTATCCACTATCAATTTTATTGTTGCCTATCGATCCAGCTTTCCGTCTTCATCAGTCTAATCGTCCGTCCGTTCGGAGATTGTTTTGTGCTTAGGTCATTTTTATGAGATTGTAGTTGGGTTTTCGTGTTCTGGACGACACTTCTTGTTTAAGAAATTACAGCACTAGTATTTTCCATTAGCGGTTTTATACTTGCATTTAAAAATTTTGAGTTATTGCTTACATATTTTTTATTGTCTAGCATCGTCTATTGGGGAAAGAAAACTATTGGAGAACTGTCTGTTTAATTAAGTTCCTGTCAATACAAGCGATAACGCACATATTGAATGACCCCGTCAACAAGCAAGCGCAATAGTTCACTTCTTCCTGCCTCATCGCACTGCAGAGTTACACCCCTTTCGCCAGTGAATAAACGGTGAACAAAAACTTTAACAAAAGTGTTGAAGTTACTGGAGTCTTACAACTTAATACAGGTAGAGCTACTTTATTCAACCACACCGATTTCAGGTAGGATGAAATGGAAGCTGCATTATCCACATGCTTACCTTTATGATCATATTTACATAGTTGATATCCATATACGGCGCAATCTCCCATAACAGTGACTTCCTTTATCGATAACACTCCTCTCAGTATATATCTTGTATATTTTAGCTCCTTGAACTAGATAACTGTCTCTTCCCCGTGAGTGGCTCCAGAGGAGGGGATGCACTTTATAATGTTTACCAGGCATTACTATTAAGTGTGTAGGAAAAATAAAACACACAAATGTTTTTAGGCACTGGCGTGATGATATGTTTCAGGCACAAATTAAAATGAAACCCAATATGCACAGAGAAAAATGCCTCATTTTTATTTTTTCCCTCTTTTGGAAAGTGAGTTTATAGAAAAAGTGTTATTTCGTTGAGCCGCTAAAATAATTACACTGGATGCTGGATTTTGCTAAACGTTTGTTGAATTTGGAGAGTTAATCACCAAGTTTCACATAATTAATTCAAAGGAGGATTTATTAGTTATTTTGTATTGATACATAATGAATGAATTATAATTTAGTGATCTGGAAGAATTATTGAGTCAGGTTTCTTCTGTGCGTTGTGATTATCTAGTGTCATATTCTATGTAAAATCCATATCGGTGAGTTTGTCTTTGATATTGCACTGATGTAGAATATGACGAATTGTTTCAGATTATTTTGTTATCTAATTATGGACGACTAATCAAGGAAATTAATTTCAAACCTTACATTATGCGTGTTTCATAGAGATACAATACAGGTTGATGTGAATTTTAAATCTAAACTGCGTGATTATTAAATAATATCAAACGATAATATCAAGACATGACGTTTAAAATAACTACAGAAAATATAGACATCTAAAGCAGCGTATGCATTATATATCTACCTAACTACCAACAGTTATACATACATACATGACCGGATAGTTACGTTTACATACATACATATATACATACATATATGCGTGCAATGAATCGAATGATAGATCAACACGGTAGAAGTGACTGGCTGGCTGAATGACACACAAACACGTAGATAGATTAGAGAGGACAGACAGGAGAGAGAGAGAGAGAGAGAGAGAGAGAGAGAGAGAAGAGTTTGTTGTTGTTGTTTAGGCTTTAGTGCCATTTCTTAGTACAAGATAGGCTATACATGAAGGCCAGTATAACTTGTAGAAAAAGTATTCGGGAAACTCCCGGTAAAAGACACCGACCCACGGGAAGCGGAGATGATAACACAATGTAGGGTATATTAGCAAAATCGCTTTTAATATGTTGTAATATGTTCACTCAGTGAAGACTCATTCATGCAAAAGTAAAATATTTCACAAGTTGCAGAAATATCATAAAGGAAATATTAATGTGATATTTCGTTTTCAAATTGAATTGGGCCCAATTTTTTTATTATTTAATTAGGTAATTAAGAGTTTAACTTCTGTTATATACACTGCTGAAATTTTCTTCGCCTAAGTTTTAATTTAACTTGCTTCAAGCCATTTTGCAGTGTTGCCAGTACATAATACCTTAAATATAAATAGTGCAGTAGTTTATCATCGTTAGTGTCAAAACCTTACAAGCAGAGATTGGGTCATCATTTGAATAAATCTTTTAAACACTGAGAAAGAAAAATCTAATGAGAAAGAAAACAATTTATTTTTGCAGTTAGCGTTAAATAGGCTTTAAAGATACCTTCCGTTTCTTCCAAAAAGCACCCCAACCCCATCCCACCCCACCCCACCCCATCCCACCCCACCCCATCCAAACCCCGAGGAATTGTTTTAGTGTAATAAAAATATATTTGTTTTGGTGCATCACTTATGTTTTTAAACTTTAAACTAATTAATGCAATATTTACCTACTTTCAGGTCGCGAGAAATCTCCGAATGTAAGACGGGTTCAATTTGACATGAAAGTCATAAAGCATCATTTCTTTAAGGCAAAAAGAAAAAAAAGTAAAGTAAGAAAATACACAGCAAAGCTTCTTTTCTACTGAAGCAAAGCATTTAATAATTTGTAACTTCAAGAAAATAACCTACCTAAAATTATTTTCACCATGCGACCCTATCAGTGATGAACAAAGGAAAGGAAACAAATTGTTATGGAGAGGCAATTAGGAATTCATTGCCTTGTTCGCATAGAATAACTTTGTCAAATAAATTGAAAAGCAGTTATTTTTATTCAGTCTCTAAAAACGATCAACACCTAAGGGCTTGAAATCTGTGTATGTATTTCATGAATGTATGGATGGTTACCGGTAGAAAAGGAGCAAGGGAGGATAAAAAAAAAATCGAAGGTAGGATTATTGTCGCTTATGGATTGGTTAAAATATTGATCCATTAATTCAATGTTTTTGTGCCGCACTAGTCACTTATACGTCGCAAGTTGGATCTTAAATTTAGAAAAACTGAAAATAATATATTTCCGTTGCAAGATCTCTCTCTCTCTCTCTCTCTCTCTCTCTCAGACAATCCCTCATACATCCATCCATCCATCCATCCATATATATATATATATATATATATATATATATATATATATATATATATATATATATATATATATATATATATATATATATATATAATAGGGGCCCCGAGTGGCCGAGTGGTCTAAAAGCGCTCTCCATTTTGGTCCGCTGCCATCTCACCTCTGTCTGCATTGGTTCGAGTCTAAGATTCGGCGAATGTGGATATGTGAGAAAGCTTGCCAGTAGCTTCTCGTGGGTCGGTGGTTCTTTCCGTGGATTTCCCAGTTTCTTCCTCCACCATTAATACTGGCCGCCATGTATAGCCTATCGTGTGCTGAAAAATGGCGTTAAGCCCCACAACAACAACAACAACATATATATATATATATATATATATATATATATATATATATATATATATATATATATATATATATATATATATATATATATAAAGACAATCCCTGGTTCTTCTTTTACGCATAGATTCTCGCGGCTATCATTGCAGAGCATGTAACGCTTTAGCCAGTGTCAGAGATCGTATCAGTATGACGAGGTGGGAGGATTGCATATCATCTTCTGCCGCGCTGACTCTCCGGGTACTATTTTTTTTAAACAAAATGTCAGAGCTGAGTCAATAAAAAGTGTATGTTATCATATAAGTGGTTTTAAAGTGTAATTTGTATACGTGACTATTGAGAATGTTCTTACTGATGTACATTTTCTACATAATGGTTCTTGTCCGTTTGTACAAGATTTTTAACAGACGAATATAAATGTATGGTTATATTGATTGAATACTCACTGATATTTGTTCTCATTGATAATTTCAATGAGGGGCAAATTCAATTACATGCATGTCTTCAAATCTACTTTAGAAAACAATGGAATTGCATAATTCGCCAAATTCATTATATTTTCAATAAAAAACCCGAACTTTTTTATTCGAATCCGCTATATTTTACGGTTGCTAAAAAAACCGCCATGCTGTATTTGTTTTAATGTTTATTGATCCCTACTATTCCAGGGTGTAAATATACCTACCAAGTGTATTATCTTCCGTATTCCAATGAGTAATTGCAACTTTTCCGGTACCATTATGACACTGGACTGTGCTCTGGTGCACTTTTTTCCTAGTTAGTTAGACAATATAAACATGTAAGAAATTACACACAAATTTTTATATCAACGACAAAGCCAAGGAAGGACTGTCCATTACTGGACAAAATATATAGACATGGAACACAAATGCCCTCCTGCAATCTAGACACAGAAATTCGCCGAGCTGACAGAATATCAGGCAGAAAGACGCATGGACAGATGTGCAAAGGTAAAACTATACGCCCCAACAACATTGGGTCATAAAAGTATTAAATTCAAATCTTTCTAAATAGAACATTTGAAACATGCGTATTTTGAACATTTACCAATATCAATAAATTTTGAGACGAATCTCTCTCTCTCTCTCTCTCTCTCTCTCTCTCTCTTCTGATTTCATTTATTTTCTATTCATGTCATATATTTTATAGATGTTCTTGGATCGCATGCAATGATGATATTCGTTATGTCATTTGAAAAAAAAAACTGTTATTGACCTGACATCACCAATAATAGCACGTTTCCTATTGCAAGATTTCGTATAGTTACATCTAATTATTAAAGAATGTCATTAACGTGTATTAAATCCAAGAAAAACTAAAACATCAGATCATTTCGCATCTCAAATAGCACCTTTTTCTCAGTATATCTATATTTATCACATTCCATACAGGTGTGTAAAGTGGAAAATGAACACCTGTGGAAGTAACCCTCTCTAATGAGGCGTGTACCTTTCAACATAAAAGATGAAAATGTGACCCACATGACCGGTAGATCCTAATATCACAACTTAGCTTTGAATTTGGCGAGACTGATGCACCATCGAATACTTTTACACAGTTCGATTCTTTGAGAATGGCGTAGATTTCCATTTATACGATGAAATAAATGTTTTCACCTTATATATATGCAGACAATGGACACGTCAGATAAGAGTTTTTTTAATATAAAAATAATAATAAATAGATAACATATGTCGATGGCAATCAGATAGTTATCTCATTTTCCTTGTGTTATATGTGAAAGTTGTCAAATGACTTTGATAAAAAAGCAGGTGTACAGACCGTTATCGCGAGATTACATACATTTCAGATATATATATATATATATATATATATATATATATATATATATATATATATATATATATATATATATATATATATATATACATATGTGTGTGTGTGTGTGTGTGTGTGTGTGTGTGTGTGTGCTGTTACGTACGTATTGACGGATGTATGCATAGACAAGTCGATAGACAGTCATGGCGAATTATGTTTATTATAATAAATGGCTTATGCTATGAGAAATGAACACGTGTCATTCGCAGCAGGGGTGAACATAATTACCTACCAGATGAAGGCGAAACTGCGATACATTGTCGAATAGACATACCGAGGTCAAATTTCTCATTGTAATGCAATCTTTTTAAATCTCCCTTCACTGATGGGGTATGTGAAGCTGCGAATAGCCATGAAGTGAAGCCGTTAATGGTTTTTTATATGAGGAGCGATGTAAAGTTTGCCAGTCTATTCTGCATGAGCTCTAATGAAGTTTCTCAATAGAAGCACGCCCCTAATAAATTTCAATTACCACACATTTCCTAACCTGAGTTCTCTGCATGCAAAACGGGAAGACAACTGACGCCTATAGCACTCAAATGTTTGTCCAAACACATTTCGTGTATCTCGCCACGTGTAAGTGGCAGCATATGAACGTTGCATTAGCTTTGGCTTGCTTCGAAAATGTCTCATATGGTAAGAACATTTCTTGTTGGCATTACATTTAAACTTTTTTTGCTGGAATACGGCACGGCTTATTTTCGACTTCATACTGAATATTAAGTGATATTTAATTGTCTTCGAAACGATTTTGCAGGTATACAAAACTTCTGATGGAAATTTCAACGGTTCACGGTTAATTTCATATAATATTGAGCTGGTATGATTTGGTATTTGGGTAGCGATATTATCGCAAAAGTTATTTTATCTAATGAATTAGGTATCATATTCGACTGCAAATTGAAATCACTTTGTAATTTTACTTTGTCGACAGGTGGGTGGAATTTTTCGCTTCTCAGACTGACTCATGTTTAGAACACCATTTTTTAAAATTCTTTCCTGTATTGAATTTTGGTCTCCTCATCTTGGATCTTTTTATCTAGGATTTGCGGCGCAATGATGCGAAATAAGTTAACATTTCCACATTAGTGTCTACATAATACTGCGATTCTTACCCGTATATAACGCATACCCGTATATCATGCATATTCGTACGTAACGCCTACTCAACCCCGAACAGTGTAGAACCAGAGCTATTGTTGCTTAATGCATCGGTAGAGCAGGGTCTGAGCTGCTCATTTGAAATCATTAATCCCGCTCGAACAATTGCCAATGAGCAGACGGATACCTCGGGTACAGGCGTACGGACGGGTGGTTCAATTGTGTTCTACAACGATTGGCAACACTTTGGAGGACAAAATAAAAGAGCCAGACACATATACCTTTATGAGCAGGACTTTTCTATCGAAAACTAATGATATAAATCTCTTAGCAGTCCTCATAAGTCCAACGATTTGTGATTCTGATCTTGTTTTCAGATCCAGACTTTATTGTTTTCTCTTGAATCGCGTTTTAAAAAATAAATCTATGTTTTATCATCTGTAACAATTTCATTCAATCGTTCCTTGTCACACCTTTCATATTTGCCAAGTAGTTGTATTGTGATTTCAACCCTAGATTGTTTAGAATCAAATACAAAATTGATCCTGCGCAAACCTTTTCTGGACTTCAGTTGATTAGCCAGTATATTACAAACAACTGACAAATTAATGTCCGTAATGACAGAAGTATCCTCCACTATCTATCAAGCATTCAACATCAATTGCCCCTTCACAACAGCCACTTCCCGCTCACCAATCGCAGACAACGTCTTCCGTGACGTACACCATCTTCTGTGGATTCGCAACCATGTTTAAAATGAAAAAAATACCACCTCAAAATTGTAGGACACAACAAAGAATTAATTCCGTAAACGTCATCCAAGTCGTCCTTGACACCATACACGGGGCATCCTAAGACAACCTTGATTTTACAGCATGCTGTTTGCTCAGTAGCAGAATTGTTTTTCCTTTCCTAACATTTAACGTCACTGTTACGTGTATTTACCTATGTTACGTCACTCGCGTATTTCTGCAGTTCTCCGAAGTGCAACTGCAGGTTATTTTATACATTTGTTTCTCAATAGATGCCATTAAATTTATTGATTAATCCAAAGAAACAAAAATGGTGTCGGATACTAATTTAAATTTGTAAATACCCCTCGTAACTCGAGCAAGGAATATTTTAATGGTCAAGGAATAACATGACCTACAGGCTATATGTTATGGGGACAAAAAAACACTTTAGGACACACGGTACTGTTACGACCATGTATTTAATTACTTGTGTGTTAAAATTTGAATTCTTTTTATTTCATTTTTGTATCATTATATTTTATTATGATGATGATTATGTTCACGGGATCTGATATTTTTGAAAGAAACATCGTGTTTATTTATAACGTAAATATGACTCTCGGCTTGTGTAAGCATTATTTTAAATTGCCGACTGGATAAACAACCGGCGTAAACGATTGGTTGTGGCCAGGGTCATTTCCGAAGCATACGTGATCATATCATGTACTGCGATTGTTAGATGATCAAATAACCACGCGTTCTTCGTGCGTGTGCATGAAATGACGTCTTAGGTCGGTTTTTAAACACTTAGGTCCCTGTGAAGTAGTCAGAGTCGTTCTTATACCTTGAGAAGAAGGTATTATTTATTTTTCTTGTGCTGGAAAGAGTTTATTTTTCTTTACATCTGTAGAGTTCGAGATGTGTCTTGTTATAGATGACAGCTATAGGTGTTCATCTACCTTTTAAATAATAATTTATTTTTCCCTGGAGAACTACACAAGTGGTTTAGGACAAGACATTCAGTGAAATTCATTCTAAATTGGAATAGTACATTACAAATTGTGGTTTAACGTGAAATTCTGGACATTTGTGTAAAGACTTCATCTGACGTCATCGTCCTCCATCTTGGAACGTCATCAAGATTCGAACCTGGATTCAGTTAAAATTATTTAGTGATAGGACTTGTATTTTTTTTAGTACGAGGATAAATGTTTGAATTTTCTTCACAAACCGTAAGTCCTCTTTCATATTTTCACCTTTTCACCGTGTTTTCTAGGGAAATAAATTATTTTTGTTAAAACTTACAAAACTTGTTGTCTTCACTCTTTTCTTTTGTTACTTTTGAACGAGCCGATACGTAACAGTACTAATTATATGGAAAAATGGGAACCAAACTGGAAATGGGTGTACATGAAATATATGGGTTTGAGTGGCCAGGATTGGTTGATAATGAAAGTTATTTTGTAGGAAAAGACTCTTTTGAGAGCTTATCCTAGTTGTTACTGAACAAAATAGAGACATTGTTTTCTTGATGACATTTCAGTTCTTTAACAGTCTTGAGCTTGGAACACTCATTACTGAAGTTAGCACCTGACTTTTTGGTGCGGAATTGAAAACACATGTTTCAAACACACGTAGGTCCAGAAAATGCCTGGGCTCATATCCTTTTCTCTACACAGAAGCTGTCATCTAGGTTTCATGTATACTTATAAATATAGGTTTCGTCATGAGCACTCAGAATTTAAAGATATTGAATCTTCAATATCATGGTGTTTGCATAGGTTTACGATTGGAACTGAATTAGTACCGTGAGTCCTATTCTCCAGAGAGAGAGAGAGAGAGAGAGAGAGAGAGAGAGAACATACAAGAGTACCGCCGAGTCATGCTGCATTCCCTGAACGTCAATTATTTCACCAAAGAGTCTATCGGATATGACCACGCCGTTTTCAAACGCCAGGGTTAAAGAAAATCGGTGACTGCTGAAAGGGAAATCTATTAGCAAAAGACTAACGGTGAAATAAAACAAACGAGGAATTAAAATTAATGTACACAAGCTATATTAACACAAACGAACTGATATCTCTTCATCAAACTATCTTTGATATAGTCTGCTGGTTCACACAGTACGGTTCCAGTACCATCAATAATTTATTTTGGAGGATTTGTTCAAAAATGTGCATATCGCTGAGAGAATAATTAAACTTAGCTACAGGAGCAAATGATAATAATAATAATAATAATAATAATAATAATAATAATAATAATAATAAAAACAATATGTAAAAAAGACATTTAATACGATTCGTTTGGTATAGCTATTAGCTCATATCTCTGCTTCTTTTCAAACTTTTGTAATGCAATGGAATCAGATAAACAAAGCAATTTGTGCTGCATGGCCATCGGTTAAAACTTGACCAGGCAAAATTAAAAGACAGTTAATAGTGGTTGTAGTGTTGGATATTGTGAGAAATATTAAAAGGACGATCACCAGTTTCTGCTTTTGTATTTTGTCCAGACTATTTTGTATATTTTCTCAAACGAAGCGTGTATGTGTATGCTGTTTTGGGGTGGGGGTAGGCTACAACATTAAAAACCAATGGGCTATTATTGTCCCGTTTCTAACTTACTCTGTAATTATAAAAATTTTATAAATAAATTTACGTTCTGAAATCTCCAGCGGAATGTGACGCACACATATCGGTTTTGTAAATGCTGCATTAGTACCATATTTGATTTCTTTAATTACGTCAAGGATGAAAATGCTTTAACTGATTCATACACGTAGTTGTATGGAATGTATTTCCGTGACATGGCAATCAAAGTCTGTTACTCTGTCTCGCTTAGAAGAGAACTATTCACATAGAAACAGAAAAGTAGTAACTTTGCTGTCAAATACTTTCACTACTCATGAACAGAAACTACCCTGTTAATATGATATTAAATTACATTTTTTCGAATATCAAAAATTGTTTTAAAGAGATCGTAAAAGAGCATAATTGTTTTTGTCGTGTGATGCTGGTTCCTAAAATCTAACGCTTACTATTCTACATTTTCCTAACTGATATAGAAATAGATAAAGTATATGAGATAGAAATAAATAAAGCATTTATTAAAACGTATTCATGTATATTTTATACACTTGTACCATGACCATTTTATCATTCATAGAATAATAATTAATAACCTTCAATTTTAACTTCAACAGCATTTTCATTATAAAACGGTTTTATAATATGTTTTTTCTACTCTTTTCATAACTCCTATCCGTGTCTTTTTCCTGTGCTTAAGAGTTTCTGTAACTAAAATACGGGTTCTTCTTCGTCCTTTTTATTTCAACTCTATATGAATTAAAAACAACAAAATAAACAGCAACAAGAAAATGAAGCTTGTCCTTTTAGGGATGTAATTCTACTGTAGAATTCAAAACGATTAATCGAAGTGGTTTGACATTAAAACAAACAAAAGCATTCCAACTTACATTGAACTGTTGGTAACCGATCCAGGAAATCTGTATTCAGTAAAAAGAATCATGTGACTTATAATAAGCATTCAATAAACGACTGATGATGACGTAAGCGTTAGATGCTGCCACGACGTGGTCGATGAATAGCAGTCATTATGTTCTAGACGTCAGTGAAGTGTCAACGTCATTTCTACGTTCTACTTCTGTCCGGTCATTTCTACGTTTTACATCTGTCGGTGTTGCAAATTCTGTCAATACCAAGCATTGTACTAAATACAGTTTGTATCACTTGCATTTTTCTCAAGATGTGGCACATACGTTTACGAGGGAGCTATCATATTTCAATGAATACAGATTTCCAGGATTGATAAAGTTACAGATCCATTCATGACACAAGCATCTGAGGCATCAATAGCCTGCAAATGTGCACCACTAACAATTCTGGGGACTGAAGAAATAAACCTAGGCTCCTGTATCACCGCCTTCAACACGGCAGTAATAGACATGGCCAGATAGATCCTAGGTAAACATCATAGGAAAAAGAAACCCTGGGTCACAGCAGATATCCTCAACCTCTGTGATGTGAAGAGAAAACTAAAAAGGAAGCGGGAAGACCGTGAAGGAGTAGAAAAATACAGGGAGATTAACAATAGGATTAAAAAGAGCTTAAGACGGCGAAGAAAAGCTGTTGCAGGACTAATGCAAGGAACTAGAGTAAAACCTGAACCAGAATAACAGTCAAGTTGTATACCAGTTTGTGAAAGACCTAGCAACAGAGAAACAGGCGAGATCTAC
>JAECUM010033245.1:0-68126 GCA_016617855.1 Megalonaias nervosa
CGGTTCTTGAGGGGTGATATTTTGAGTCAAATTCGTTACCACCTTGTGCGATGGGCCCTGATGGTCAGGACTTATGACCACCTTATCAACTTAAATTGTTCGGATAGTCACTTGGTTCGGGTCCCATTGCTAGGTACATTGTCACCTTGTTCGGCGGGGCCTGATGGTCTGGGCTTACGACTACCTTTTATTGTCTAAGTTTAATTATGGTTGGGATATTTGTTTGCCTACGTTTTCTCCTGTGATGGTGAAGGAAGAAGACCAAGATGTTAAGGGAAGATATACCCATCAATGATAATTGTTAGTCTGAGTACGGATCGTCTGGGTGGTTTCTGCGTGTGAAATTTGCATTTCGGTTGACTGATCTTCCCTAGCCACTGTTTAGTTTAAGTCGTAGCTATAAAGCTGGGTCCGTCGACCTCTCCGACAGTCTGGGATGTTGTAGCTAGGGAGGGGTGTGTTGTGGGTTATTCCTAAACAACACTGTAGGTCAGATGTATTTATTTGATTACTAAATTTCCCCAGGTACTGTTAAAGTCGTTGCTATAAGGGAGGGTCCTTTTACCTTTCCGACTGTGGGGGCTTGTAGCTGGGGAGTTGATTTCACGTGTGGTCAGTTTTTAATTATTATTTTTTGTGTTTATAATCGGTATGGGTTAATGGTTTATATACCCTCGAAATAGTTTTATTTGTTGTCGTCGCAATATAGCAGGGTCCTACAACCTCTCTGACTAATAGCTTTTTTGTGGCTCGGGTGGTAAAGTGGGCATGATGGACTGCTGCGGTTAATTTAGATGTTGGTAGCTAAGGGTTATATTTTTACAATAGCGGACATAAAGTTCAGGATGGTTTTGTAGGTGGAGTTAATGTTTCTGTTTCCTGGTAACATCATTTCTGGATATGTAGTGGGGCCTTGCATGCTTCTTTGTTTGTCCTGGAATTGGTGCCGTTGTTCGATGTAACTCGGGCACTCATTAATTACATGTTGTAATGTTTCTGGTTTTGGGCAGTGTGGGCAGTTAATGCCATCTGTTTGTGCCCCAGGCAGAGATTTACCAAAGCTACTTGCTAGTAGTGCCTTCCCCGCTTTAAGACTGGTAATGACTTTAGAATCGTGTGGGTTTGGTAGTACTGGAGGGGGATGAATCTGCCAATTTATTTTGGATTAGGTATAGCTTTCGACTTTTGGGGCTGTTATCCCATTTTCTCTGCGATTTGTCAATAATTATTTTCCTGATTACGCTGTATAGTTTTTGAACCCTGTAATTCAGTTGTTGGGTTGTGGGTTCGTTTATTCTGGCTTTCGATTCTTGGTCGGCCTTTTCGCTACCAGGTGTTTATATGTGATGGGGCCCACATAAAGTCTATAATGACGTTTCCTTTTTTTTTAGGATGTTGACTTAGAGCAGTATATCATTTAGCATGTATTCCCGACTAGAGGGAGTCGCTAATGATAACCGCTTTTTGGGAGATGGAATCTTTCACCCATTGGATAGCTAGACTGATTGCACAAAATTCTACTGTATGGATGGAGCAGCTTTTAGGTATTATCGCCCCCCCCCCCCCAAGCGAGATAACCTCCTCTGGTATCAACGCTGCTCTGTTATTCTTTCAGGGATATAGGTTTTAGATCCGTCCGTATAGATAGCGGTGTTTTCATTGTAATGTTCGTCAATTTCTGAGAGAACTTTGGCCCTTAGTTCTAGGTGTTCTTCCCGATTACTGCCATATTTGACGGCATGCACGTTTATTTTCAGAATGATACATTTCCATGGTTCTGGGTGTCCGGGCATAATATCTGCATGGAGATCTGGTAATTCGAGTTCCCTTTGGAGGTCGTATATTTTCCTCCTCCCAGGTTTAAATAGGACCAGTTTGTGTCCAAAGTGTTTATTGTATCTTGCAATGGCAGGTCTTGTGTGGTGCAATGCGTCATGTATGGATAACGTAGTTGCGCATCCCAGGATTAGTTCTTCCTTTTGAAGTCTGAGGGACAGTTTCCCTGCTATTATTTGTAGCTCCTCCCCAGAGGTTTTAGAGAGCCCTGGTGCAGATAGCTAAAGCTTGTTTCTGAATCCGATCCAGTTTCTTTAACATAGAGGCGCTAGCCGATACATAAACTTGGCATCCATAATCAATTTTTGATTGGATAAGTGTCCTATAAAGCGTGAGTAGAGTGGATTGGTCTGCCCACATTTGGCCCGTTTAAGGTTCCTCAAGAGGTTCAGGTCCCTTCCACATCAAGTTACTAGCAATTTAGCTATGTGTTTGCAACATGTGAGTTGCTAGTCAAAGTGATTCGCTAGGAATTATTTTACTTTTTGAAATTTGATTTCGGAGTTGTTTAAGCACAGTTGATGAGGTTTTATGTGTCTATTGATTACTGGTGAGAACATAATGCCAACTGTTTTGCCTGGAAATACTTTAAAGCCCCACCTATTGGCCCATTTTCCTATCGCGTTTAGTCCCATCTGCAATCCTTTCATGACCGCCTTACTAGTGAGGTTACCCGCTCTCCAGATTACTCTGTCGTCCGCGAATTGCGATAGGTCCATGCTCGGTAAGTCTATTGACACTTCCAGGTCATTAATCATGATGTTAAATAGGATTGGACTCAGTACACTACCCTGGGGAGTTACGTTTCCAGGTGTGTGTGTTTCTGAGTATTGATCCCCTAATTTGGTTTTAATTTGCCGGCCTATTAAGAAGTTTGCTATCCATTTATGAATGCGACGTGTTAAACCGTAATGGTTTAATTTCGCGATGAGTCCTTTAGTCCAAATTAGATCGAGAACCTTTTCAAGAGCGAGAAAAATTGCGGTAAGATGTCACGCGCTTTTCCGTTTTGCATCAAAGGCTAATTGTCCCTGAAAATTCATATTTGAATTGCTTACGTTCTTGAAACTATAACTATATATTACAATTTTATCACAAGCTTCACATTTTAACAAGTTAACTGTGGAATGTATGCATGTTGGCTACAAATTGCGTTTGTAGTTTTTACTCTCTGTGAAATGTCACACGCAGTGTCATTAGTTCCTAAATATGGCGAACAACTCGATGTCGGACCTGCCTTTCTAGCGCAACGGCGACAGGTGGTCTGTTCCGTGTTATTGTTCTTATGAGAACGATGTACCAGGCACTAAATTTGTTCAGTGTGTGTTGAGATTCGATGGGTCGTTGTGGAATTATATATAAATATTGCTTGAGTTCATCACCTGTAAAAGTGCTCCGAATGTTTTTAGATGAATATTCCAAGGAACTGCTCCCAATGAAATTATCGGAATTAAGTTGGTTGGTTGGCTGAGTTTTAACGGCGCACCAGCACCATGAGGCTTTTTAGCGCCACACAAAAGGTATCGTTTATCATTTAAAAGTGGTAAAAGGTTTCGTATCGACCAGCGATACGAAACCAAACAGTTGAAGTTAAAACGAAACAATGGAAACGGTGATAAATAAATAAAGTTTCCCGATCAACGAGGAGTGCAAATGATGTATGACAACGAAAACCGATGAAAGGTAATTAAAATCTATCACATAAAACTGTTCACTGTGATAGCATAAAAGCTATACCTTATGATAAATATTTACTTCCTTCAGGAAGTCTATAATATAAGAAACTCTAACTATATCAAAGAGCTCCCTAATGTCATGCACATTGTAATAATGATTACGCGTAGGTTGGAGGTCGAAAAACTCCAACATAAAGTGCTTAACAGTGAATGGTTCATTGCAAGATACGCACTCTGGTGGTTCTTCTCCTTTTAGTATGTAGGAGTGGGTTAAATAAGTATGACCAATTTGAATTCTTGCAATGACTACCTCCTCCCTACCTGCGTTGGTTCGAGTCTAAGAATCGGCGAATGTGAATATGTGAGAAAACTTGCCAGTAGCTTCTCGTGGGTCGGTGGTTCTTTCCGCGGATTTCCCGGTTTCTTCCTCCACCATTAATACTGGCCGCCATGTATAGCCTATCGTGTGCTGAAAAATGGCGTTAAGAACCACAACAACAACAACAACAACAACCTCCTCCCAACGGACGGCTCTGTAGGAAGGAGTCCATTCTCCTAGGGTTGGCTTGATGGCATGAAGTTTGTTATTCACGGCATCATTCCATCATGCCTGCCATTTCTGACGTAAACATTCTTTGATACTACGTTTAAAATCAGTATACGGTGTTTTAAAATCAGCTGGTTCCAGTGATAGGGCCATTTTAGCAGCGCGGTCTGCTTTGTCATTACCTTTAATTCCAATATGGCTGGGTAACCAGCAGTATACTATATTGTGGGAGGTACTAAGCTCAGTATGTTTGAGGAGAATATTGGCTAATAATGGATTCTGCAGTTTTCTATTATGTAGTGACTGAAGTACTGATAGTAAATCGGAGAAGATGATGCTATTTAAAATACGCTTGTTTTCAATATATTGCAAGGCAAGGTCTATTGCTCTGATTTCGGCTGTGCAAATTGATGTACCATTTGGCAAGCGAACTTTTGTTGTGTGTTTTCCACTAACGAAGGCTGCAGCAGCCTTTTCCTCATCTTTTGATCCATCAGTAGATATTCTTGTATAATATTTCAAATTGGGCGAGGAGCTCGTTGTAATAGGTGTGGAAGATAGAAGGGTTTGTCTCCGATTTTTTCCATCGTGTAACGTGAAAAGTACTTTTGGTTGTTGAAGTAACCAGAGAGGTGTTTTGGAGACGGTCGTTTTCTGAATTTTTGAGAGATCAATTTTGGTACTATCAAGGCATGGTAATATTCTAATGCCAAAGGTAGGGGTGACGTTTGGTTTATTGTCACATAAGGTTTTATATTTGGGTTCAAAAACAGCCGAAAAAGCAGGGTTCAGAGGGTTTGATCTTAATTTGAGAGCATACTGTGCGGAAAGGATATCTCTACGTTGTGATAAAGGTGGTTCGTTCGCTTCAACGAGTAGGTTTTCACACGGGGATGTCTTAAATGCTCCCAGAGCAAGTCTTATTCCCTGATGATGAATTGGGTCAAGCATCTTCAAATAGGACTTCCTAGCTGAACCATAGACAACGGAACCAGTCTAGTTTCGAGCGAATAAATGTTCTGTATAAACTGAGTATGACTTTTCTATCAGCACCCCAGTCAGTGTGCGCTATTACTTTAAGTAAATCTAGAGACTTCAAGCATTTAGCTGTCAAATTCCTCAGGTGTGGAATAAAAGTCAGTTTTCTGTCGAAGATAATACCTAAAAATTTTGCTTCCTCCAAAACTGGAATAGATGTTCCGTCCAGCGTGAGTTTAGGTTCATCATGATGTCTTCGTAACTGACAGAAATGCATACATACAGTTTTTGATTTCGAGAATTTGAAACCGTTAGTACTGGCCCAATTTTGAATCTTGTTGATATTTTGCTGTAATTGTCTTTCAATTGTATGCATGTGCTTGGATCTGTGACATATTAAAAAGTCATCAACATATAGGGAGAAATCCCCACCAGGAGTCAGACAATTGGTGATGCTATTAATTTTTATGTTGAAAAGCGTCACCGATAAAATACTGCCCTGGGGCACACCCATCTCTTGATCGTGCATATCAGAGAGGGTGGAGCTCACTCGTACCTTGAATTCCCTGTCTGAGAGGAAATATGATATGAAAGAGGGCAGTCGGCCTTTTAGACCCAGATCGTGAAGGTCATTTAGTATTCCGTAATTCCGCGCTGTGTCATAGGCCTTTTCCAAATCAAAGAAAACCGCTACTAAGTGTTCCTTCTTGATGAAAGCGTCGCGAATAAATGTTTCCAGTCTAACCAGATAGTCATTGGTACTACGACCATAACGAAAGCCATTTTGGAAAGAAGATATTAAATTATTTGTTTCCAAATACCATACAAGCCGAGAATTGATCATTCGTTCAATTGTTTTGCAAACGCAGCTAGTTAATGATATGGGTCTATAGTTGGTAGGATCTGCGCTATCTTTGCCTGGTTTGGGAATTGGTATTACTGTTGCTTCTTTCCAAATTTTTGGTACATTACCAGTAATCCATAAATCATTGAAGATTTCCAGAAGAACTGTTAAGGATGGTTCTGGAAGGTGTTTCAAAAAACTGGTAATGTATATCGTCAGGCCCAGCAGATGTATCATGAGCCTTATTCAAAGATTCCATAAGCTCCGACAATGAAAACGGTTGGTTATAACTCTCGGAGTTATTCGATGTGAATTTCAACTGTGTTTTTTCTTTATGAGCTTTCAATCTTCGGAAAGCTTCTGAATAATTAGACGATGAGGAATTTTTGGAGAAACAATCAGCAAGTACATTAGCTATTTCTTGTTTGGTATTGAAATTGTTATTATTTAGCTTCAGATGTCGGAAAGAATTGTATTTTCCCTTTCCATTTATTTTGCGGATCGTGTCCCAAACTTTCTTTATTGAGGAACGAGAGTTTAAAGTTGAAACATATTTTTTCCATGATGCTCGTTTACTTTCTTTAATGGTGCGGCGAGCTTTGGCCCGAGCAATACGGTACTGAGTTAAATTTTCGGGCGTTGGACGATTATTAAATTTTCTCAGTGCTTCTCGGCGTTGTCTAATGGCTTCTTTACATTCTTTAGTGAACCACGGTTTTTGGGTTCTTTTAAAATTCGGTGAGGACTTAGGAATAGATTCTTCTGCAATCTGAATTAAGACGGATGTAAATTGTCGAATAGGCTCATTGTCGTTTAGGACGGTATTCCTGTTAAGTCTAGCTGTACAAAGTGTTTCAAATTTGGCCCAGTCAGCTTTCTTTAAATTCCACTGTGGGATCGTGTCATCAATTGTAACGTTGGTGTTCTTAAGAGAGACTGGAAAGTGATCACTGCTGTGAAGGTCATCAGCGACCTTCCAATTATAATCCAAAAATAGTGAAGGAGAACAAATTGTCAAGTCGATACATGTGTATGTACTCGTTCCTGGGTGCAAGTACGTCGGAGATTTGGTATTAAATAGACACAAGTCGTGTCTAGTAATGAAATCGTCAACCTTTTTGCCCCTGTCGCTTATGTAACTTGATCCCCATAAAATGTTATGGGCATTAAAATCACCGAGTAAAACAAATGGCGCAGGAAGTTGTTGAACAAGCGTATCTAATTCATTTGGTAATAAGTTGGTGTTTGGTGGTATGTAAATAGAACAAAATGTAATCATTCGATATAGAGTGACACTCACAGCAATGGCTTGCAAATTTGTGTTTAAAGGGATGGCGCTATGTGGGGCTCTATTGTACACAGCAATAGAAACCCCTCCCGAGGTCCTGTCAACGTTCTGTAAGTAGGTGTTAAACAGGGAGGAGTTTTTAAGTGTGATGTTGTCCGTATCTTTTAAAAAGGTTTCCTGAAGGCATAGTATTGCAGGATCATATTCGTTTAAAAGCACAAGAATATCATTGTAATTGGCTCTAAGTCCTCGACAGTTTCATTGTATGACGGTATTCTTCATTATCAGATTAGATTGGAGATTTTAGAGCTAGGTTAGACTTTTCGCGGAGAGAGTCTGTATGATTATTTCTCAGGAGGAAGTACGGGGATGATTTTTTTGTTAGGTTTGGAGCTACTTTGAGAACACGGAGCAGTATCTTCTGCACCCATGCTCTCAATGTCCCCAAACCTGTTATAGAGTTGGATGGGGTCATCTGACCCCTTGTGGTGCCTATTTCCTTGAGATCTATTTTTATTGTTTGGGGATTTCGGTGGTGGGGTATTATTAAAAGTTGTTTGGGTAGATGCCATGGTTTTTTGTGCTTGGTAATGGGGGTGTTAGTGCTTGATGTTGACTCGGGTGCATCTGTCTGCGTTTGAGCGTCCTTCGTAGCCTTGGGATTGTTCTTCACTACAGTGGAAAAGGATGGGCCAGGATGAGATTTTTTGCCTGTACAAGCTTTCTGGCCTCTGGATAGGGAATGTTGGATGTGTATTTAAGCCTCTGTATTTCCTTCTCCTGTTTCCAGGTATCACAATCCTTGGAATTGGCGTGGTGCTCATTTCCACAGTTGATACAATGCGGAGTTGCTCAACACTCAGCTTCCTGGTGAGAGTTCTCTCCGCATCGGCCACATATTTGGTTTCTTGAGCAGCGGTCTTCATGATGGCCATATTTTTGACACTCATAGCATCGAAGTGGGTTTGAAATATATACATCAACCTTCACTTGTAAAAATCCAACTTTTACCACTCTGGGTACTGTTGGTTTATTGAAGGTGAGTATAATGGTGTTTGTGTCCTGCAGATTGTTGTTACGTTTGATACGTATTCTGCGGACTGCAGTGACACCTTCGTTTTTCATTCCTTCAATGATATCTGTGTCGCTGACTCCAGCCAAGTCTCGACAGCGAATTACGCCTTTGGACGTATTCAGTGTTGTGTGGGCGAACGAAGTCACTGGAATATCGAATAAATTTTTCATTTTCCTGAGGTTTTCTGTTTGACCTCGTCGCTCACACTGAACAAGCAGACAGCCCGATTTCAACTTTTTAACACACTTTGGTGTACCAATCAATCCGGTAATTGTCTTTTCTATAACAAACGAAGAAAGTACAGTAAGCGGTTTTGTGGCATCTTTAGACTGTATAACCATGAAGCGTGGAAATGACTCCACACCACATGGTTCGTCATCTGAGTCAGATACTGTTTTCGTACGCTTGAGTTGTTGTTTTTTTTTTTTTTTCCATGTTTCCATTTTTGGGGAGTTTTCCATTTTTTTTTTTTTTAGGACTTCAGCACCCGTGCCCCCACCCACCATGGAGCCAAACAAGGGGACACTTTTCAAGTGCCAGGGATACACAGGTGTTATACTCAGTCGGTAAAATTACCTCCCGACTGACCCGTTGAGCCACCGCCTTCTAGGAAGTCTTCTAAGACTTAGGAATGGGAAAGTTAAAGGGATAGAATGTATGGGCAACGGTGGTATCAAGAGAGATACAAGGAAAAAGATAAAGAAAGTAAGCGAGTAAATAAAGACCTCCTAGGGCTCGGCGTGACCAGCCGAATGGTCGAAACCGGGCCCATCCCGACCACCCGTCTAGAAGAAGTAGAGGCCAAAGTAGTGTGTTGCATTGAAAAGCCTCTGCTCAACTACCAGGATCCTTTCCTCCTCCGACACGGGTCGCAACCCACGGCAAACAGGTTGCCTCTAATTTAGTCGCCTCTTACGACACGTAGCGAGGCACGGCGGGCCAATTCTACGACCCCGAACCCGCAGGGGGATCGGAATTAAGTGTTATTATGTGAGATTCATGTTTTATCATGGAAAGAGATGGAAAGAGGGATGTATCTAGGTAAGGGGCACTTTCTTATATTTCTTTTATGCGCATAAATGTACACTGTTTAGTTGATGTGTTGTAATGCATTTCGGTATAAAAGCTTTTTATTATAAATGACTCATGCATTAATCTACAGACTTTGCATTTCACATAATTAATCAAGAAATGCATGAGTGTTTATTTTATTTTAAATTACGCGTTAGTGATTTTATTACACTTTTTCAAATTCTGATTTGTAAATGGGCAACAAGGTAAGGAATAGATGAGAAAAAAAATTTCTTCTTATTTGCATGTCAGTTTTCCATAAAAATTACAATTTTTAGTGACAAATTGCAACAGCTAAGAATCAATTATATTCATTAGAGGTACAGTAGTGAAAAAAAAAACAGCAGTGGTCGATTACATTTTTACCATGTATAACATATTCTCTAAGTGAGTAAAACTATATATTTTCATTTAGCTACTACGCGTCGCCACTACTACGTGCTATTAGGCGTCGTTACTACTAGTGCTAGGATGAGTGGTCTAAACCGCTCACTGTTACATTGCATATCATTTCACCTCTGTCTGCATGGATTCGAATCTTGGGTTCAGCCAAATAGGTACGTGTGAAAGCTTGCCATTAATTTCCCGTGTGTCGATGGTTCTTTCCGGGGAATTCCCCGGGTTCTTCCTACAGTGCGAATTCTTCTATCCTCCCATTGCGTATGCCCCACTTCGGCTTTCATGGAATATGGTGGCGCTCTACAGTTTCGTATTTTGCATAGGGATGGTTAGATATTTAAAGAAAAGGAATTTCCACGGTTTTCCTCGCTGTTTATACTGACTATTTGAAAAAGACACATATCGTACGTATGATTAAAAGACTTTTAATTCCATTCACTTTGGTGTATGATTGACGAGTATAATATGGGTTATAGAGTATATAGCTTGGCCTTACTTAGGATTTGCACCTATGGAAACGACTGCTAGCGCCACCTGGTCGCTTTCATTCTCTGAATTTCAGAGGTAAAGTTTAAGAAAAGAGCAGAGGACTTTGTGTACATTGCATAATTTGGTAATTCATACACAGCACTTACAGAAGTTGGCATTGTCAAGTCTGGCAAAATTGATTTTCCCTATTTGAGAACTCCAAAAGATAGCATATATAAAACAAATTCAGGCGGATTTCTCAAGTTGTCATTTTCGTTAGCATTCCGATTATATCATGTACAATTTCCACAAGTACAATATCCAAAACCATTTCGGCTACAGAATGTAGCATAGCGGTATGATAACATTCTTTCCATTGTGCATCTTTCAAATACAAACAACTTCCCTTTTCACTGTCACACTCGCGTAAGTTTATCATATCTGTAGAGCGCCACCTACTGGACCCAGGTTACAATAATTACTTCCGGTTCAATGCCCACTAACGTAGTCGCGTTTTAGCATTCTTGGCATTTTATTTTAAGGTAATTGATTACTGTTTAGAATATGCGCGTTATGGTATCGTTTTCTCTGTGCATTTTGCCGCCTGTACAAAGTGAATAATGAGGCATTGATGTCGATCCAGAAGTGAAATTGTGTCCCACTGCAAGCTGATTTACAGTGCAGCGTCTAAAAAAATGCGAGATAACCTGTGGCGGCATCAAGAAATTTTCTTTTATTATAATTTTTAGATATTACAGGTTTTCTATCGTGAACAAGAAAAAGGAATGTCAGGAGATACAAATGCGGAACAAGCATTTTAAAAAATGTGAAATTTTGGGTTTATTTTCAGTGACAGAGCTGAGAATTAGGACAGAATTTTTGAGTAAATGTATTAAGATTGAAATTTTCTCTAAATTGTATTACAAATAATTTTTCATTAGACTATATTGAAAGAAATTTTCCACTAAATATATTGAGATAAATTGTATTCATTTCTGTACTACAACTGTATACTATTTTAATAAAGATTGCGCTTTTACGAGCAAGTGCAAAACCCGTTTGTACTATGAAATACATTTCTCTTGTATCCAAAAGTCAGCAATTTCAGATTCAGTTGTAAGTTGCCGAACAGGCAAATTCCTTTTGGATGAGTAAGCTAGAAGATTCGCGCATTTCTTGAACGAATAAGCCGATGCAGCAGAATTGTCTGTGTGATGACGTACACAGAAGCAAACAGAATCAGTAAGAAGAGACGGGAGCCTCGTTCTGATTCGAAATGAATGAACACAAGTACCTAGACGAATGTCCATATTTGGCAGTGAGAATAAGATCAAAACTGAGTATAAATTGAGAACAACTTTGCGTAACATCAGTTCATTCATCGAGAATCAGATGACTGTCTTCCTTACTGGTAAGAATCATCTGTGTTCGTAGACTTCTTTAAAGTATAGGGACTTTTTAGAGTTTGAGATTTTCAAGGTAAAGTTCAATCTAGACTGGATCTTTTTGCAACATTTTTGTGATATCTTTCTCTTTTATATTATAATGTAATGGAATGTTTAATTGTTTCTAAGAATTTATATTCATTCGTATTTATGGTATTTATTATTGGAAAAGACGAATTCGCTACCAAATTCATGTTTAGATTTAATTTGGAAATAAAATATTCTTTAAGTAATAAAGAATGTTTTAGTAACCTATTCCAAATTAGTATTCTATTTTAAATATAGTAAAATACGATCGTTACAGTAATCAGAACTATTGAATTTTATATTTTTTGGCTATTATGAATTTAGTCGAGATTTAATTATCTGTATTATATTCTAAATGGCAGAAATTATACAAATGTATGAAGTTGGTAAGTTGGATGGAAACTTCTAATTTTATATGTATTTCTTGGATTTTTATTATAAAATTTTTTTATAGATGTATCTTTAGAATATAGTATATACATCTATCAATTATTTAAAGTTCATTCATTGAGAATCTGAAGACTCTAGCTTTCCTTACAGTGAACTCCATTACCTCTTGCATCATCATTTTCCCCCAAGATGTACCCGTATCTACACCGTTGTGAATGACACCTATTTTAACAGAGCCTGAACTCTTTGAGATGTGCATTTGGTTATAGCGCCCGTTTAAGGAATTACTAGGAGCAAACGTCACGGAGAGAAAGTGTTGGTGAGTTTCCATGATGCCATGGTCAATTAGTAATGAATTCAGACCCAAACCGCATGACTGTCCCTGTAATAATGTAGTCCCTAATAAAATCTAGTAGTGTACCTTGGTGTTGTGACTGCAGTGGCAGTATTTAAGGTAGAAAACCGGTAAATTACACAATGGGATAAACAAGAAGGGACTCTGCAGATACCGTTTCTGTCGCCATGGTGGCAAATGTGATGTAGTTGTATTGGCGTAATGTGCCTTGGAACCATGGATTGACTGGCCTAAGGTGGCGTAGTTAAAATAGTTCCCTGAGTTAGGGGATAGTTGTAGAGTTTCTACGGCGTGAACTGCTGACGGTACGGAAAGTTGATGAAGGGAAACTATGCAAACGTGCGGTTGATAAATATTTGGCAAGTTGGGAAATCTGTGGTTTTACATTGATTAGAGTAAAATTTATGTATAGAATGGACACGTCTGGCTTTCTAACTTACAACTGAAGTTGTATAGAAGTCTTTGGAAATTTGGGGTAAACAAATGACTTCTAGCGGGAATCGCGCCAGGGTTTGACACCGCTCGGTCAAGCAAAGACCCCTGGCTTGTAACAATATGTAGATATTTTGGCAGTCTCTCTTGTGTGTGTGTGTGTGTGTGTGTGTGTGTGTGTGTGTGTGTGTGTGTGAGAGAGAGAGAGAGAGAGAGAGAGAGAGAGAGAGAGAGAGAGAGAGACATGACCATGTTGTTTCAAGTAGTTGTTGTCGGCCTGAATTATTTGAAATAAAACGCCAGACAAAATTAATGATAAGGTTTAAATCACAGGAGAATGCACTGTATTTTCAGTGTCAAAGAAAGACAAAATTACATCATAAGAGAATGCACCATATGCCTCAGGTAGATAAAATGAGATGGCATGACAATGACAGGAGATTGTACCACATACCCAGTGTCAGTTAGTTTGCAGCAATGTAGCTTTAATGAAAGAAAATGCTTCCTTATGTTCAAATGAAAGAACAATATACAAGTAAAGGAAAAGATAAGAAAACCCTAGAAAGTTCAGAATCGCAAAAGTCAACGTCAGGCAGAACAATGTCGGTATGTACCTCAGCCCCTACCTCAGCAATATCTACATAGTTTACAATTAGCCAAGTCTTGATAAAAGCAATGTGAGAATATTCTAATACCAATAACTACCAATACTTAGATTAGACAATTCTTGATCAAGGCAATGTCAGCATGCACATAATCCCCTATGCCATCAATACATACATAGTCTAAAGTCAGTCAATGCTTGATAAAGGCAATGTCAGCATGTTCCTCATACCCAACTACACCAATACCTAACCATACTCAAATTAATAATTTCTTTAAAAATGTAATCGGAGAATGTTCCTCATCCCCAACCCCACCACTACCTACCCATACTCAAATTAGTAATTTCTAGAAAAACAAATTTCAGCATGTAACTCATCCCTACCACACCAATACATACTCAAACTCAAGTTACTCCACTCTTGACAAAAGTAATGTCAGCATGAACATCATCTCATACCACACTGATACCTTCTGAGACTCAAATTAGCAAATTCTGATTAAAGAACAATATACTCTGCGATTGGAGATGACAGATAAATGTGGATGTTGTTTCCAAGTCTCTACACGACAAATAACATGATCAAGAATGAAACCCTAGGCAGAATATATGGAGAGTCATATAGTTTAGATAGAATTAATTAATAATGAACCTCAAGATATTAGTATAACACACGGACTAGGTAAATTTATGAAAAGGCAAAAATGTCAATGAAATTATTTCCCAAATGATACTTTTTTACATGTACAGTTAAATGTACAATGTTTTAACTGTTTAATCACATACATAAACAGTATAGAGACAGCTTACCTGAAGCTTTCGTCCTCACGCTAAGGACTTCATCAGCTGACCGATTTAATCTTTACTGACTTAACAACACTCAATGGAATGCAAAGCGATCTTAAAAGATTGTCCCAGAGATACAGCAGGTTGTGATGGTCCCCATTCCTGTTCTGCATCACTTTGTGTGCATGAATGTAGATCAATTCTTGAACTCCATGCTCAAAGCAGGCATCGTACTCGATCTATGATTTTTACTGAGTTCCAATTTACAGTATGGCCAGGGAAAACCTTGTGAATGTACTGTGATACTTCAGACGAGCTTGAACTTGGTCTTCTATGTTCAGTAAATCTCGCTTTCAATGTCCAGGTATGGGGGCCGTTAAAACCTGACACATGCCTGAGACAATTTGTTAACATCGCTCAGCATTCCTTTGAGTGACGTCAACGGTCAGCAGAGATTAAATCAGTCTCCTGAAAAAATCCTTAGCATGAGGATGAAAAATTCGGGTTGCCTTTTTCTATACTATTTGTATATGTGATTGAATAGCTAAAGCATTGTCAAATAACGATGATCATGTAATTGAATTCTTCATATACAGTCCTACCCACTTATATCGACATCACTTATGTCGACAAGCTGCCTATTTCGACAAAAAAGCAAAGTCCCAGTTCCTTGGTCTACTATTACTACCAAAATTGTCATGCTTATGTTGACGTCGAGATAAAAATGTAAACGTACATGTCGACAGAACCCCTTGGTCCCAGCCTGAACAAATCCTTTGTTTTCTGATCATTTATGTCGACAAGCTGCCAGTTCCGACCCATACTTTGTTGAACAATTAGTTGATCTTGCCACCAGGCTTTAATTTTACCGCCTTATCATTTATGTCGACCAGCTACCAGTTCCGACCCAAACTTTGTTGAACAATTAGTTGATCTTGCCGCCAGGCTTTAATTTTCTTGCCTAATCATTTATGTCGGCAAGCGGCCAGTTCCGACCTGTATTTCATTCAACAATTAGTTGATCTTGCCGCCAGGCTTTAATGTCACGGTCGGATAAAAAAAACAGGCTTGTGTTTGGTCCTATAAAGTTGGCCTCTTGCGGCGACTTAAATAAAACAATGAAATCTGATCTGATTCTTGCATTTTCCAAAGTGATCGGTGATTAAAACAAGTTTATTGTGCTGTGAAAGTTTCCTTTTTAACTTTATTTATATTTACGATGGCTACCAACGGAAGTGTAAACGCAGATTAAATTTACAGTCTCTGGAAACTAAATATCTGGCTGTTAAGGAAGTTGAGGGTGGGGCATCTCGCAAAGACGTCTTTGAAAAATTTTAAATGTCTTGAGCTGACATTGTTACAATATTGTATTGTAAGAATCATTTTCTTTTAATACCTCATTAGCATGTGTCAATGTATACAATATTATGCCTTCATTAATCATATCAGCCGCATATCTCTTGTTCGCTTTTATGTACTTTTCATGATGACTTCTGTAACTAAATACAAGTACTGTTTAAACCAACTTGTTGACAGGTTTTCATTTCCCTGTGAATAGCCCCATCCCCTTGGTAGCCTCAGGAAGATGGGAACAGACTGACCAAAATCTAGGCCAATTTAAGTACATGTACTCCAAGCGTGGAAATAACAACTATGCAACCATGTGCTTATGCCGACATTGAATAATCGTAGTGAATGTTTTTCATATCAGGATGTGACCAATGCAATATTTTATGGTGGATTTTATTACACAAAGGTAACCAAAATGTAATTTGTCAATATACAAGTGTATTTGACACTGGTTTTGTCTTCATGTAATCAAAATTTGCATTGTTTGTTTTCTCAAAGTGTAAATGCTACTCATTGACGACAGGTCACCCCTTACTGACGAATTTAACTTGTATCTTTTTTCAGACCCCCCCCCCCAACACTTATCTCGACATCCGCCTATGTCGACAATATTTCCTCGGGCCCGAGGATGTCGACATAAACGGGTGGGAATGTAATGTTCAAGATGACACACATATATAAACCACCTCTAAATCTCCCCATTTTTTAAGTTCACTGTCAGACATAAACTGACATTTACAATGAAACCAGTCTTGCAAAGTGTACATTGGACATGGTGGCACAAATGAATCTGCATGCACCACAGGAATATCCATAATGATGCTTTTATCAAACCTTGCCATAATGATTTATCAAACACAGTAAGTACTATAAAAAAAAACACAGCAAAGACCACCAATGTTCAAGACAGAGTGTGTACTCTACAAGAATGTGGCATTGTTTTAAAGCTGGCTTTAAATATTATCTTTTCATAAGACTGAAAGTTCTCTTTCTACTCAAATAAAAGCATATTTCAAGTGCTGCTCTTACCGTTTGATCATCTTCAGAATTTGGTACAGCAGAACCAGTCTTGAAAGACCACATCTTCTGCCAAACAACAATGGTCTCATAAGGCAGATGGCCTCTCATGACAGGTCATAACACTACATTATGAATATATCCATGCATCGAGAGTGTGGTCTTTCAAGACAGGTGGTCTCTCATAGCAGTTGTCTTTCAAGACAGATTTTACTGTATTACTTGTTGTAATGGAGACATTATTGGTTTGAAATGTTTGATTTCTCTGTATTGATGACTTTAATTTGTTTGCATTAATTAAAAGACTTAACTGTTGATTAATCTTTTATTATCTGGTTATTAAATCCTTGTTTGGCATATGGCTTTGAAATTCACAAATAAACTGGCAAAGGTGTAATTGTCACATTAACTATATTGCATTGTTATTTTTTTTTCTTTGACTGGTATATGGTTGAAATTCTGTCTGCAGTCATACAGTCGTAAGACTAGTAATTGAGAAGCCTTGCCAGTAGTATACAGAAGGTCAGAGGTTACCCAAGTACCCCTTGGTGCCAGAAGAAGAGACTGTAGAGACCATCAAACTACTATCTATCATTAATACAAGTTAATGGAAGACATCTCTAATTATATCGAACTACATGCATTACAATTATACAAGTTTAACCACACAAATATAGCATTCTTGTTTCATATAATCAATCAGTTAATAACAGCGTTTACATATAGAAATGCCAGTAGCTTCTCGTGGGTTGGTGGTTCTTCCTGGAGGTTTTCAGGGTTCTTCCTCCACCAGTTATACTGGCCACCATGTATAGCATATCTTTTGCTGAAAAATAGCGTTAAATCCTACAACAACAACAACAACAACAACAACTGGGCAACCTCACAGTAGTCTGGGTTATATATTATTTCATACTCATCAAACATTCACATTTGAATGGTTTATATTCTGCATGTGCATCTTTAAAAAACTACCGCACATAAACATTTCATTACAGATTTATTTTTCAATCGTTTATCTCCAGCATGTATCATGTGTAATAAAATACTATCTCTCAAAACATCTTTTTATCACAAACTTCACATTTGAATGATTTTATCTCCAGTACATATCCATTGGTGCCTATCAAATAGCTTTTTTACCCAAACAATCATTCCATCACTATTTCAGATATGAATGGTTCATCTCCAGTATGTAACATCATGTACATCTTCAAATTCTTTTTGTGCACAAAAATCTAATCAGAAATTTCATATCTAAATGGCAATTCTCCTGGGTGTGTCCTCATGTGTGTCTTCAGATTATGGCTGCTGGCAGACATGTAATCACAAATTTCACATTTGAATGGAACATCTCCAGTATGTACCATCATGTGCATCTTCAGATCAGTGCTGTGGCAATACATCACAAACTTCACATCTGAATGGCTTTTCTCCAGTATGTACCAAAATGTGTCTCTTCCAGTCATGAATGTCCCTGAACATTTTATCACAAAGTTCACATTTGAATGGTTTACCTCTTAATGGTTTATCTCCAGTATGTATTCTCATGTGTACCTTCATATTACCACTCTGGGCAAACATTTTTCCACAAACTTCACATTTGAATGGTTTATTTTCAACATGTATCATCATGTGCCTCTTCAGATCACTGCTGCTGCCAGACATGTAATCACAAACTTCACATTTGAATGACTTCTCTCCAGTATGTACCATCATGTGCTTCTTCAGATTACTGCTTCTGGCAGACATGTAATCACAAACTTCACATTTGAATGGCCTTTCTCCAGTATGTACCATCATGTGCCTCTTTAGATCAATGCTGCAGCAATACATCTTATCACAAACTTCACATTTGAATGGTTTTTCTGTAGTATGTACCATCCTGTGCCTCTTTAGATCGCCTCTTCTGGCAGACATGTACTCACAAACTTCACATTTGAATGGTTTTTCTCCGGTATGTACCATCATGTGCATCTTCACATTACGGCTGCTGGCAGACGTGTAATCACAAACTTCACATTTGAATGGCTTTTCTCCAGTATGCACCATCATGTGCTTCTTTAGATTACTGCTTCTGGCAGACATGTGATCACAAACTTCACATTTGAATGGCTTTCCTCCAGTATGTACGAAAATGTGTCTCTTGAAGTCACGTCTGTCCCTGAATATTTTATCACAAAGTTCACATTTGAATGGTTTACCTCTGAATAGTTTATCTCCAGTATGCATTCTCATGTGTACCTTTATATTACCACTCTGGGCAAACATTTTACCACAAACTTCACATTTGAATGTTTTTTTTTCAGCATGTATCATCATGTGCTTCCTTACATGACTACTGCACCTAAACATTTTATCACAAACTCCACATTTGAATGGTTTATCTCCAATATATAACCTCATATACATTTTCAAACTACTAATTTTCCCAAACATGTTATTACCAACCTCACATTTAAATGACTTGTGTCCTATATGTGTCATCATGTGACTCTTCAAAGCACTACTGTCCCTAAACATTTGACTGCAAATTTCCCATTTAAATGGATTATCTTCTGTCTCTTCAAGTCACACTCGCAACTAAACATCTTGATACCGGGTTCCATCTGTAGAGAAAAAGAGAAAAAGTGAGAACTGCTAACTTACGTAGCGGTCAGTGTATTTGTTTTCCAAAACTAGTTATTCTAATACGCATAATGTGGGACGCTGTTTTTCATAGGACACATGGTACTAATAATATGAAAGAATGAGGACCAATCTAGAAATGGGTGAGGAAAAAAAAAAAAAAAAAAAAAAAAATGAGAGAGAGAGAGAGAGAGAGAGAGAGAGAGAGAGATTTAATCCAGTCTTGCTTGTTGTGTCCAGGAAAACGTGGTTTCAGTTGGAGACTTCTGTCGTGAATTTGAATTAAGGATGAAAGTTGTTTGTATTTGATAAGAAATCATCCTGATCATCTCTTCCATGTTCCGGCTTCATTTCTATATCATCGATGAAGCGTACCCACTGGTATAGTGTAAGTTCCACAGACGCTAAGACCTGACCCTCCAGCTTTCCCTTAAAAATATTTGCATACAATGGGGTCATTTTTGTACCCATTTCGGTTCCATTTATTTGGAGGTACTTTTCTTCATTAAATTCAAAGTTAATGAGTTTTAGGACAAGCTTCAGGAGCTGGACTAGGAAGTGAGTGGGTGGATTGTCTACAGTTCTTATTTCCCATGCTTTCCTACACGCCTGTATTCCTTCGTTGTGCGGTATGTTACGCTTCATGGATGATATCGAAATGAACTGGTTGTTGCAAGGGCGGGTGAAGGCGCTTTGGTGAAGGACTCCGGTGATCCAAATTCTGAGTTTTATATTTTAGTGTTTAACGTAAAAGTTGTCGATTTTCTCCTAATTTTGAATCAATTTTGAAGGTAAAAAAACTCTGTGTCATTAACAACTACATCAGGATTTTGCAAGTTTCAGAGATGAAAAAACTGCCTCAAAACAACTTAAAATTTTCCATGCATATCCAGGGCACGCGTAAAGCGTGGAATTTCACAAGTAACCGAAATCATGCACAATACTTTCAAAATCATCAAACTATGCAAGAAAAGATGAATTATTATTAATATTTATTAACTTGAATACTCTTTCATTGTCTTCACTAGTTGCTTGTGAAGAACTGTGGAAACACCTTCTTTCAGCTTGTATGGAACTTTTCCGAACGGCCTGGGGCGCAAGATGTGAATTAAAATGCAATTTAAAAAACCCGTGTTTCCTATTGCGCTATTTTTAAAATTAGGGTAGGTAGGTTTTTTTAAAACATTATATATATTATAATGATTAATAGGTATGATGTACTAAGCACTTCAAGTACTGGGCTAAACCAGTTTGATCAGATGTGCATATCAATTTGAGGATTTTTTAAAAAAAATTTTACTTCGGGCTGAAAATGGTTCTAGGTTCGGCAACCAAACACTGGGATGGTCGGCTGACATGATATATTTTCTTTTGGCCTGAAGCTATCACTGCCATTTTTAAGACGAAAATTACTGAAAAGAAACGCTGGTAACTGCTGTATATTTAAACCTTATCTTCTCACCCATGCGACAGAGAAATCGAGCTGTTTTACTAACCTTACTTTTCTTATCTCAGTCTATTCATCTCAGACAGTCGTCTCAGTTAAGCTGTCCACGCGCTCAGAACTACTTTTAGAAAAAAGAAACCCTTGTTGTCTTCTGCTGTGCCTGACGAAGTTGTTCTAACATCAAACAACAACAACAGATGTATAACAAAAACATAATAACTTAAGGTCAATCCATCTTTGAGAACACAGCATACAAAAACATTTCAAGAGAGACAAAGACACACACAACCCGATGTCGAGCTTTTTGGTATTATGCTAGTTTGTTCAACACAGCATGGTAAATTTTATTCTATATGCAGGCCTAGCTCAATACATTTTCAGGTCAGCGTCATTAAATGTCGTTAAAGCTACGTAACTAGTTTTAAATACTTTGTGCGAAACAAATTATATACTGTTAGCTACATTTAATGACGCTGACTTGAAAATTGACTGTGCTACAGATATGATAAAATTCTCAATGCTGTGTGAAATGAACTATGACAGAAAACACTGATCCATGCACATAGACTATAGACCTATGCACTTCATAGCCTCCCATCTCTCTTAACTACAGAAAACTTAGTAACAGCCAGAAATGTGTTATTTCAAACATGCTTTGTTCTACTTTTGTTAAGCATCTCTATTGTGCCCCAGTTGAATAAAAATTATACCTGCAATATTTAATGACTAATAATGCACTTAACAGCCAGAAGGAATCATTTAACCGTCAACACATTAATCCATAAGCAAATTTCACTGTAGCACTTGCCATATTTCCAAGACAGAAAATTAAATTTTCAAAGAATCCGTGAACTTGCAAGTTTAGCACATGGTTATCAGCTAGGGTCCGTATTTGGAGGTTCTTTTGTACACGGGGATAATTTGGAATCAATATTAAGGACAACACAAGTATGTCACAAACAGTTTCACCTCCTCCAAAGAAAAGGAAAGTTATATCCGATAGTGACACAGATCTCTAATTACCCATGAATAATCTAATGCAAGATGTTACTCTTTGTTACAACTTGTACTAAACATAACTACAGTAGATCTGAGTACCCAGTATCGTTTCCCTATTTGCAATATAACTTTTCAAAATTGGAGCTGATGAAAATGAAACAGTTTCTTGTAATAAATATTAATTATTTACTGTTAATTTCATATAAAATCCATCTATTAAATGTGATAATACCTCATTACTATGCGACGTTTTATGTTGTTATTTTTCTTTGCTCACGCGTATAAACTGTGTACTTTGGATGCAACGGTCACACCGTTGGATGCAACGGTCACACCACAGCCCTTATTAACATATTTGTATTAATGAGCCGCATGTAAACATTGGGACGTGAACTATATTACACTAGTGAGGAGTTCTTTTTACTTTAAAGGAAAATATTCGGTGAGAGAAAATAATCTACTTTGGGATCTGGACCGAGACAAGGAAATTCCAGTCGCGGGATTACCTTATATATCTCAGCACTCGGCAAACCTCGTGGGGAGACAAATAATGTAATCCCTTGACTGGGATTTCCTTGTCTCGGCCCAAAGCCCAACATAAATTCTATATTTCTGTGTCTGTGCTTTCTCGTTTTAGCATGGTTAGGGAACACTTTTTCCAGCTGATCCAGAAATAATTTTGTCTTTGCAACTTATGCACCAGGCATGTCCAGGTTCCTCCAAGAAACAAGTCATCGTTATCTTTTTCTTCTAGCCAGCTCCATCTGAACGGATTTTTTTAAATGGCTGGTCAAAGGTAATTATATCCATTCATTTTCCTTTCTCTACAAATTTCAGTTCCGTAGAATCCGAGCAAAGATCTGAGCGTGTGAGACATCACTCGAAACTGCATAATGAACGACTGAAACAATGATTAGTTCCCGCCAGCAAAATTAACTTCTGATATACGGTGTCTTGGTGTTTTGTTACCTTCCTTCCTACTCGAATTACACACAGGAACAAAGATTTAGTTTAGTTTAAGTCGTTGGAATGTTGTAGCTAGGGGTGTTGTGGGGGTGTTGTGGGTTATTCCTAAAGTACATTGTGGGTGAGATGTAAATTTCCCCAGCTACTGTTTTAAGTCGTGTCTCTAGAAAAGGGTTCTTTTACCTCTCCGACTGTCGGGAGCTTGTAGCTGGGGAGGAGATTTCATGTGTGGTGAGTTTTTAATTTTTTGTTGTTTTTTTTTTGTTGTTGTTGTTGTTTTATACTGAGTTTAGGTCAATGGCTTATATACCATCGCCACAGTTTTATTTGTTGTCGTTGCTAAAATGCAGGGTTCTACAACCTCTCCGAGTAAATGTTTTGTTGTGGTTCGGGTGGTGAAATGGGCATGATGGACTGCTGTGTTAATTTAAATGTTGGTAGCTAGGGGTTATATATTTTGCAATGGCGGAAATAAAACCCAGGACGTTTTTGTAGGTGGAGTTGATGCTTCTGTTTCCTGGTAACGTCATTTCTGGGTACTTAGTGGGGCCTTGCATGCTTCTTTGTTTGTTCTGGTATTGGTGTAACTCGGGAGTAGTAATAAGGGATACTTTAGGGCATATGAGGGCAAAGAAGGAAAAATGGCATGGGACACTATAGGGAAAAAATTTATAGGGCCTATGAGACCAAAGAAGGAAAATAACCTGGGACGACAAAGGGTAAAGTTGGATAGGGACAATAGGAATTGGAGAGGGGTGACGTCAGGGTACTAAACATTGGCAACAACGTTGCAAGCGGCTGACGTCAATCGGGCAGAACACTGGCAACAATGTTGCAAGAGGCTGACCTGAACAGGCACTACTCTAAGTAGGAACAAATACAGTAGCGATATAGACATATATAACCATAGATTGATGAACATCAATCTATCACACTTAAAATATACCATCGACAAAAAAAAATTAGGCAAGAAAGAGTAAATCTTTTCGAGGCATATGAGTGGCCATGAAAAGGGCCTTTGGTTTTTATGTTAACACCATTCCGTTAACATAGAGGGCATCACATATGTCTTCTCTTCCTTAAACTTCGTCTAACCTCTGGTCCGTAGATGAGGACTCGCTTCAAATAGTCTTTTCTCTCCACATAGATCCTTCTTTTCCAAACGCTCGTCTCGGTGATCCGGATGATTTTCCATGATGATTTAACATACACGGGTAAGTCCGTACGGAACAGCATCGACGATACGAGAGTAGATGATTCAACGTTTGTCCACATCTTGTGACGAGAATAGGTGAAGGTAATGAAGTGAACCGCGTTTATTTATAGTGGAAGAGCGGATCGAAACGAATTGAGACTGTTCACCAATCCAAACAAGCGTTACAAAATTCAGCCACGGCGCTGAGTTTGTTTTCCAATACCATGAGAGCTACCTGTGACTTCACTTTCCCCATATAGGTGCGCTACCGTCTGTGTGCAGTGAATTGATGTGACATTATTTTTTTAAACGTGACAGAAACTAAGAAGACGATGAGTTGGGGTGCACCGGCTTTGGAGATGAGAAACAATGATATAGCAGCGGTTACCAAAGTCAACACGGGCCTACTTCCAGAAGAGGTCGATTTTAATTGGGATTTAGTGGATTTTCTTTCTTCTTCGCAAGAATTTGTTCCGGTACCGGCACCTTCTCCTTCTTTATCACATGTCGAGGATTTTAAACAGAAACAGAAAGAAGAACTGGAGAAATTTTTCCAGCAGCACAAAGAAACAGAACAAGCTTTTCTCCTTGAAGAGCAACAGCGAAAAGAAGAAGAGGCAAGAAGGAAACGACAGGAAGAAAAGCAGAGAAGAAACAAGGTCTAGGAGAGAAGGAGGACAGTGAAAGTCAAACGGCAACGGTACTCTTGGACATTTTGGCAGAGCTAAGGAGTCTGAAACAAATGTCTGAGACTTCTTTATTACGACCCAAGAGAAAAAGACCTCCCCGAGCCAAACAACCCAATCCTTTTCATTTCACCTACTACGCCTGAGATACCCACCCTAGTGATTTCTACCAAATCATCGACAGGAGCAAGTCCAGAAGTAGGCCTTGGCAGTGGCAAAGGCTTAAGGCAGTTAAAGCTGATTGCTTCTCGTTCCTGAGTTTGCTTTTTCTTAAAAAAAAAAAACAAACACCTAACGGTCCTTTTCAGGGCCACCCACTTCGTTCGAAAAGAGATATTATTCATTTGTCAAAATCAATAAAAACTCAAAAATCGTTTTTTACCCAATGATTTACCTGTGTGAGTGCGTGAGTGTAGGTCCTTATTCTAAAACATCAAAACCAGAAGACACTTACGTTTTTCTGTATTCTCTATTCTGGCACAAATTTTACAATCCAATGTCATAACACAACACTTTTAAAAAGTTCACAGTCTTCTTCTGTGTCTTTTTTGTTCAGTGTTTTCTTTTTTCTGTTTGTTTGTTTTTTGTTTTTGAATTTCTTCACTTTCACGGGGTTTTCCTCCTCTTCTTCCTCACTTTCTTCTCGTCTTCTTTTCTTTTCTCTCTTCTCTTTCTGGACGTGTCGGGGTTCTTTCTTTGCCAAGGGAACCTCTTCTTCTTCCTACTGCTCCTGTTGTTCCTTAGGGCAGTCTGAAGACCAGTGCCCTTTCTCTTGCCAATGATAACAGGTATCTTAACTTTTGTCACTTTTGACACTGATCTTGCTTTTTTGACGGTCTGGACATTCTGTAGTCCAATGCCCTTTCTTTTGACAGATATAGCAAGTATCTTGACTTTTATCTCGAGTAGTCCGTCGGCTTGTCCGAAGAAAACTTTCGTATGACACCTCGCAAAGCTCTGATCAGAAGTTCGATCTGTGTTGGCTCTTCTATCTTTCTTGTCGACTTGAGAGTGAAATTTAATACTGGAAGGGAAGGCACTAGCCCTTTATATATATATATATATATATATATATATATATATATATATATATATATATACACTGGCCTGACATGGATATAAAGGTGTCCATGACGTCTCAAATGTAGTCATTTGATTTTTTGCAGTCAAGATGAAATGATCACATCATTTCGTGAAGAAATGTTGTTGTTGTTGTGGTGCTTAACGCCATTTTTCAGCACACGATAGGTTATACATGGCGGCCAGTATTAATGGTGGAGGAAGAAACCGGGAAATCCCCGGAAAGAACCACCGACCCACGAGAAGCTACTGGCAAGCTTTCTCACATATCCACATTCGCCGAATCTTAGACTCGAACCCACGCAGACAGAGGTGAGATGGCAGTGATCCGTAACGAAGAGCGCTTTAGACCATCCGGCAACTCGCCCCCCCCCCCTCCGAGTGAAGAAATGAGAAGAAAATAAGAGACAGAAACGTGACTTATCGCCTCGAACAGTAGCTCAAGTCTTGGCTTAAATTCATGCCAGAGATTTTGAAGATGAGATGAGTGAACCAGAATCCAGGCCCAGAGAATCTATACCAAACCAAAGTCTATACTATAAAATAAAGCCTGAAAAGAGAAACCGACAAATGCTCCTCTAGAAAGTTTAGAACCACGGTCTACATGTACACGGTGATGTTTAAAGATTTCAAGTCGGACGTACCGTTGGAGAAAACAGAGAGCTTCATCAGCGATGTGTGGGATTCTTTGTTAACCACACTCTGTAGTCCAATACCCTTTCTTTTGACAGATATAGCAAGTATCTTGACTTTTATCTCAAAAGGAGGGGGAGTAGTCCGTCGGCTTGTCTGAAGAAAACTTTCGTATGACACCTCGCAAAGCTCTAATCAGAAGTTCGATCTGTGGGGGTTCTTCCATCGTGCTGGTCGGCTTGAGAGCGAAATAAATACTGAGAGAGAAGGCACCAGCCTTTATATATACACTGAGCCTGACATGGATATACAGGGGTCCATGGCGTTTTAAATGTAGCCATTTGACTTTTTGAAGTCAAGATGAAACGATCGTTTCATTTCGTAAAGAAAGGAGAAGAAAGTAAGAGGCAGAAACGTGATTTATCGCCTCGCACAGTAGCTGAAGTCTTGGCTCAAATTCATGCCAGTGATTTTGAAGATGAGATGAGTGAGCCAGAATCCAGACCCAGAGAGTTTACACCCATCCAGAGTCTACCATCACCACCAGTAAACCCTGAAAAGTATTACCACATTCGAGAGACGGAAAAACGCTCCTCTAGAAAATTTAGAACCACGACCTACACGTACACGGTGAAGCTTAAAGATGTCAAGTCCGACGTACCACTGGAGAAAGCAGAAGGGTTCATCACCGATGTATGGGATTCTTTGTTAACAACACTGAAACAGCAATGTGAAGCCAAAGAAGACGATCGCTTGAGACTTTCCATTCATCACGACAGTTTGAAATCCTTCGTTTGGATTGAATTTAGCTTTCCGGCAGAATTGTTATCTTCCAAAGCCATCGACAAGATTCTACACGTACAGCAATCCAACGACAAGTTTCACATCACCGATGGAAAAGCAACACTGTTCATGACCCACGTTTCCATTCCCAAAGGGCCCGGACGCAAAAATGTGCTATTGGTAGATGACCTTCGAGCACCAAGAAGAGCCTCGTCCGAATTTACAACCCTGAAGACAAGGTGTGTTTAGCTCATGCCATCGTGGTGGGACGAACGTATGCCGACAAGAACGACACGGCAGAATGGAAAAGAGACTGAGAGAACATTCGGAAATTTAACCGAACCAAACAACGTAAGAGAAGCAGAATTCCTGTTACAGCAAGCGGGGATATCCAAAGGCACCGTTTGTGGCATTCCTGAAATGCACAAATTGCAAGACGTCTTAGCTCCATGCTACACCTTGAAAGTGCACCCTCAAAAAGAGACCGGACCTCTGTTGTTTCGAGGCAAAATTTCAAAGACGGAAAATACATTCACGTGTATCATCAAGATGAACATTTCGATACCATTATCAGTTTCACCGGGTTAATGGGATACGGTTATTACTTGAGAAATGTGACTATGGCTATAACAAGCGAGCGCAACACAAGCATTGTGGATCGAAATGTGAGGGATGTTCATCCTCTAAAACCTTTCTGGACGAAAGACAAGAACGAGTGCATTTCCCAGCTTGTCAGCGCACTTTTGTCATCCCTGCCTGTTGTCATTAACATCTGAAGACGCAAGGTTCACAGCAGAAATGTGCTTGTCAACTGCTGAGATTGTGCCCTACTTTTGGACAATTGATACGTACCAATAATACCAAAGTGCACGTATTTTCAGGAAAGAAAGGATGTCACATTTTTCACCAAATCGTGGATTTGGAACACGAATGCTACATTCAAAAACACCATTCCAAACATGATGAGGAAGATGACCAGAAGAAGAAAGGGAATGTCATTTTTTTCGATTTCGAATGCATGCAAGAGACCGGTATTCACATTCCTAATTTCTGTGTGGCGCATCGAGCGTGCGAGAAGTATATCCAAGAGTCTATCTTTAGTTATTGCCGTCACTGTAGCAAGATTCCTGGAAGACGTGAAAAGATCTTTCGGGGACCGAACACGCTAGTTGATTTCACCCCATGGATCTTAAACCCCATCGACGAGACTTGGAGCCAAGAGGACATCGAACGATTCGGAGATCGCCATCGCCATCGCCTTGCCACGATGGCTCACAATTTCTCAGGATACGATGGGCAATTTCTTCTCAGATACCATACGGAACAAAGTACCGAACGTCCTAAAGTCATTTTGAACGGAGCCAAAATTATTTCTATACAAGTGGGACAAGTGCAGTTTAAATATTCGATGAGTTACATCGCCATGCCATAGAGATGAATGCCTAAACGTTTGGAATGAAAGAAAGACCCAAAGCCTATTTCCCGCACTTTTTCAGTACCGAAGCCAATCAATACGCAGTTCTGCCCCATTTGCCTGAGGTTCACTACTACGACCCCGACAACATGCGCACCTATCAACGAGAAGCTTTCTACGCTTGGTACCAGACTCACGCCTCGGACCCCTTCGACTTTTAGGACGAAATGTTAAAGTATTGTCGTTCCGACATAAACATTTTACGGCGTTGCTGTGGAAAATTTCGAGAACTGTTCATGGAGCACGGAGGGATCGATCCCTTGAAAGAAGCCTGCACAAGTGCCAAAGCGTGTTCCTTAGTGTACCGCCAACGATTCATGCCCGAAAACAAACTGGCTGTCATCTGCCTCAAACGACGAACTTTGTTAAACGTCAATACTTGGTCAAAGCCATACGCTGGCTACATTACTTGTGCGACAAGGAAGACAAATGGGTCCAACATGCCAGCAACGGAGGAGGCGAAAAAACCATTGGAAGGTATTCAGTGGATGGCTGGGATTTAGAAAACCCCAAGATCGTGTACAGGCTTAACGGGTGCTTATTTCACGGATGTGCCATCTGTTACCAACAACGTGACACTAGAAATCTGGTTTTACAACGGATCGTGGAAGACTTGTACCAGTCCACTTGTCAGGGGCGAGTGAAGTTAGAACAGCAAGGATACCAGGTGGTGGAAATGTGGGAACACGAGTACGATCACCGTTTGAAAACCTATCCCGCGTTTAAACGCATCATGGAAAGTTACAAGTTGGTGAACCCACTGAACCTTAGGGACAGCTTGTACAGAGAATGGACGAATGCCACCTGTTTGCTGTACCAAGCCGACGAGGAGAAAGGAGAAGAAATCAAATACTTGGACGTGTATTCGCTGTATCCTCACGTGTGGAAATATTGTCACTTGCCCGTAGGGCAGCCGCATTTGCTGACGGAACACATCGACCTGGACAACAATCGAAAATACGAAGGATTGATCAAGTGCAAAGTATTGCCTCCCACGAACTTGTGCCATCCCGTGTTACCTCACCATTGCCAAGGAATACTGATGCTTCCCTTGTGCCCTACTTGTGCCGAAATGTGCAACCGAGACCATCCTTGTCAGCACACCCAGGAAGAACGCGCCTTGACGGGAACATGGGTCAGCATGGAATTGTTCAAAGCTCTGGACCTGGGATACCAGCTGTTAGAAGTGTACAAATTTATCACTTTCCCAAGACAGAAAAAAATACCACAATAGTGACGAGCCTCAGAAAGGCATTTTCGCAGACTACGTGGATGCCTTTTTGAAACTGAAACAAGAAGCCAGCGGCTATCCTTCCTAGTGCTACACTCCCGAAGACCGAAAGAAATTCAAAGAGAAATACTGGGAGCGGGAAGGCATCACTTTAGACCACATCCAGAACAACGAAGGAAGGCGATCGTTTGCCAAATTGATGCTGAATTGCTTGTGGGACAAAATGGCACAACGACCGTGTTTAGCCAAGACGAAGTATTTGACAGAACCTTCCCGCTACTTTCAAATGATTCACGACAAAACTAAATACATGAAACACGTGGGCGTCATTCGCGAGGACTTGATTTTAGTCAATTACGACGGAAAACTGGACTTTGTAGAAGCCGACGAATTTGGAAATGTCATCATTGCGGCTTACGTGACAGCCCATACTAGCTTAAAACTGTACGAAGCTTTAGAAGTGTTAAGAGATCGAGTGCTGTATTTTGACACGAACAGTTGCATCTACCTCGATCGCCTGGGTCACTGTCATCCTGACATCGAAGGAGACCGTTTAGGAGCCTGGACCGACGAGCACCCTGGCGACAAGATTCTAAGTTTTGCTAGTGGCGGTCCTAAAAACTACGGCTACGAACAACGAGACCGACAAGGAGAAGTTCACACCGAGTGTAAAGTGAAAGGACTGACTCTCAATTATCGCACCAGTCAATTGGTGAACTTTGGAGTCTTGAAAGAAAACTTGTAGCCTGGACAGGATGGAAATTTTAGAGTGACCACCAACGAACCGCACAAGATTGTATGTTTACCCACACACCAAATAGTCAGTCGACCCTTGGAAAAAGTCTATCAAATCGTGTACCAGAAGCGAGTTCGGCTTTCCAACCACTTCACTTACCGTACGGTCACGTCCATATTGGTCAGCATATTAAAAACGACAACGTCTAAGACCGATAGTTTATTGTAACTACCAACACCAAGCGAGAAAGATGAATCCTTTCAAACAGCAAGTATCAGGCGAGAGCAAACTCGAGTGCAATGCTGTGCCTTGCGATGGCAGGGATGCCGTACGATGTGACCTCAGCGATTCAGTATCACATCATGGGAACTTTGCTATGACTATACCTACCATGGAAAGTGATGATGTGCACGTCAGACCTGACGGATGCGAAAACTATGCCACTCGTCATCATACGCTTTTTCACTTTACTGGTTTTCATGGTGGATGTCGTCATGAAACCATACGTCTGCCCCCCTACGGATGTCATCCAACACTGAGCAAACTCCTGCGGATTTCACCGTACCCTCATCGAAATGAACCTGTGAAAGAAAAATATTCGTTCCCTGTGCGTTTGCCTGAATACTGCGACTTTGAAAGTCGATTCCAAACCTTCCTAGAAAAATGGCCAAGATATCTGGGAGGACCTACCCCCGTAGAATTTGCCAGAGCCGGATTTATCTACTTGGGCGAAGGGGATAAAGTCAAGTGCTTCAGTTGCGGTGCGTCACTTCACGAATGGGAACAGAAAGATTCCGCTTACCTGGAATATGCTCGATGGTCTCCGGATTATTACTAATTAACTTTAGTGGGACGACCTTTAGTAATCTCTGGATGAATACTTTATAAGAGAACATTTGTGGCTTGCCTGTAGTGTTGAGAGAACGCATTTACCGTGAGTTGGTCAAAATACAAGTGAAACGCAAAGAACAATTGCATCCGTTACGTCAGCGATGTTTGAATCACTGGTACCTAAATGCGACAACAAGAGTGATTCATGTGAAAGCTTTCCAGTGGGCAGACATTGTTCAACTGGATGAGGACCAGAAGGCTTTGGTTGCTACTCATCCTTTTACTTACAAGCTGGCCATACTGCAACGAATTCCAGAGAGAGAGAGAGAGAGAGAGAGAGAGAGAGAGAGAGAGGATTACCAAAATCTTTTACGCTACCAAATTTTGTCTAAAGATAAAATTCTGTGCGGTGTGTAGCGTGTGAACTAGTGACTAAAAAATTTTGGATTCGCTACTGGAGTATGATTAGCTCTGTGCAAAAGTACACTTATTACCTCCGACAAAAAAGAGGGTATAAAAACTGGCTACCATGCCTAGACCTTCGGGATAACGCTTAGTATAAACTGTTCGTTAGCTTTAATAACTCGTTCTGACTGATAATTTATATTTCATTATTTGGTCTAGATGTTTAATCAGTGTTCTTCATCCCCCCCCCCATCTTCGTGCCTTATGCGTCTCCCTAGTTCGCCTATATACGATGGCCGATAGCGGCCGACAGAATACAACATCAAAGTAATATGAATGTGTACATGTACACATTTTATACGTGACGGATCTACATATTAAAGTAAGAGAGATTTGTACATGTACACATTTTGCTCAGAAGTGTACGTGACGGATCAACATATTAAAGTAATAGAGATTTGTACATGTACACATTTTGCTCAAATGTGTACATGTACAAATCTCTATTACGTCAGAAGTAAAACCAATTAACGACATTCCTTGCGCAGTAATAAATTAGAAAGAACAAGCTACCTTTCTGATAAGGACTTAACTTCTCGGCTTATTTAATTGTTCGTCTGAACCAAATTATACTGGTCTATGTTAGCAAGAAAGCGAGAGAAAATCTATATCCCGGTTATAACAAAGTTGTAGTTGGATCATCTCAGTTATAGTAATCATGTGAGTACACTTCTCTCTCTCTCTCTCTCTCTCTGACTGTACATACATACATACATACATACATACATACATACATACAGACATACATACATACATGCATACATACATACATACATACATACATACATACTGTGTATCATTTCATTTTACTGTAATTTTATGATGTTTTGTTTGCTTGTTTGTTTTTGTTTCTCCATCCGATATGAGCCTTTGTGTTGTTGCAGAATGACGTCATGATCATGGTAACATCATTTTACTGTCATTTGTCGTGACCAAACATAGTACGTGACATACTTGTACTCGATTCAAGAACATTTTATTCTGAATGGAATAAAATAGAATAGTTTTATTTTTTGAAGACTCAGAAATATATACTGGTGCTTTGTAAAACTGACCCAATATTAGATGTACATACAGCATGTAATACAATAAATATCATTACGAATGGAAAACTATCTGTTCATCAATGCTTGTAATTTGATGAACTTGCATATTGCTTTTGTACTTACAATCGTGATAAAATTAATACCTTTGCATCAATGTCTTATGTCTTTACAGTGTCAGCTTTAAGATCTCAAAAACCTGATATTAAGTTTTGTGAATATGTTTACTCTTAAGTATTTATGCTTCTTGAGTAAAATAAATTAAATTAAATTTTATATATATATATATATATATATATATATATATATATATATATATATATATATATGTATATATATATATATATATATATATATATATATATATATATATATATATATATATATATAATCTTGAACTGGACCACATGCCAAACGGTTTTGATTTATATGGAGACATCTTGGCTTATCATTATATACTTCTTTGACTTTTAAGTCACGCACTGTTGATGGCTTCATATTGTTATTGTTGTTGTTGTTGTTGTTGTTGTTGTTGTTATTATTATTATTATTATTATTATTATTATTATTATTATATTTTAGGCCGCACATACCAATAAAAAATTCCGAAGAAATAGACGACACGGTGATATACTTTCCCTGATGAAGAACTGTTATTGGATGATTTACGTAAGCAATCTTTTACGGTTGATTTATACATAGCTCTAAAATTATATATATATATATATATATATATATATATATATATATATATATATATATATATATATATATACAGACATCTGTGTACTGACATCTGTGTACCTCTCTTAATATAATTCTAAGCCCTGCACGTTCAATGTCTCTACTTTAAACATGAGATGTGCTAAGATTATATTCTATTGTTACCATTTCATGTGATTCTATATGAGATGGCCACGTGAATTTCTGGTCTTGTGTCCTTTGTGTTTCGTCGATAGTCCTCTGTGCGTTCTATTTTTAATTTCTGTTCTAGAATCGTTATGATTGATTTTACCCATTATAGCGATTTTAGCCATTTTGCATGGCTCATCCGTCCATAAATGGCCTTTAATGGCATATAAGTCTTGTGACGATCATGCATGGCCGCCATATTTAAGTAACATTAGAACCATGAATTTAAGTTTAAAAGAATATCTTCTCAAGAGCCACTCCATCAATAAATATCTGACCAAATGCTGCATCATGTCAGCTGTTTAAAACATTCGGGATACATAAATGGAATCTCTTGTCCTTTTATGTCAAATATATTAAAGACTGCCTCAGGGCAGGTTAATGAGACCAGGCGCACTTCACCCACTTGCTTTCCTTATTATTCCTATCTGTTGTTTTTATCCACTCTTTTGAAGAGCTTCCTAGATCTAGATAGTGTTTTATACGTGTTATGATATGTTAATTAATTTAAGATGTATGTTCTTTTTACATTGCAATTATATTGTGTTTTATTATGTTTTATTGCATTGTATTCTATATTACGATATGATACGGTCGTATGGTATTTTTATTGTTCTGTGCTGTGCTGTTCCGTACCTTACCTTTGTTTGTAATGTATTGTAAGAAGCGCATTTACTTCTGTTATCTCCCTTCGGTATGAAGATTCTGATGGAGACAAACAACATCACATTCTGTGTCGAAACAATGTATTTCTCGAACCTGAAGGTGAAAGGAATAAAGCAGGACAATTTTTGTTTTTTTGGCCGTCTGTGGCTCCACTGGCGAAGTTCATTCTATGATTTGGTTTACAAACGTGAATAATAATGTTCAAAATATGTCCACATTGATACATATTTCAACTATACAATATTCCCTTTATTGTTTTATAGTTATATAATGCACATTAGTGTAACTCGTTCCTTGAAACGTAGTAGAAAATTGGAGGGTCAAGCTGAAGTATGACAGTGTAAAATAAATACTGTACGCTTATCTTGTGTTGAAGTCTAAATTCGAACCGAATCTAAGTGCGTTGGTGGACATTTACGACGTTTCATAATTAACTCTCTCTCTCTCTCTCTCTCGCGCGCGCGCTCGTACACACTCACACACACTCGCACGCACGCGCACACACACACATACACACACACAATTCGAAAAGTTTATGGCATAGCCTTTAATGCAAGACATTCCTATTTTAGCATTTGGGAATTCCAGAATGGGAATTTTTGAGTCCTATAGAAGATAAATCAGTACAACACCAAGACAACAGTCAAATTCATGTCATAGTAATTCCTTTGTGAGAAGCACCAGAGAAGCTAACGATGTTGAATCCACAACAACTCTGGTGAGTAATATGCAGTTTTACGCTAGCAGATAGCTACCGACAGGTTACAACACCAAAAGATCACATATTTGTCCATATACAGATTTATTTGAACCATTATAATTAATGCTAGTCATAAACCGAAGTTGTTTAAAATGTACATATGCACATTTTCCTAAAATGTTCATACGTCAGGACTACATATCGATTACCTTTTTAAAAAAAAAAAAAATGTACAAATTAGTTTCCAATGCGTCCTTGTACATTTGTATTTTACTCTGAGTTGCCGACTGTCGCCCATTATTGACTACATCCTCATGAAACGTCACAAGTGAAACCATTTAATATTCCTTTAGAAATTAGGAATTAGAAAGAAAAACACAGAATTCCTGTGAGGAATTTATTCGTTCTTTTGAATCCTTTTGGTTATTAATTTTTTTTATCACGGACTCTTCACATAACAAACGGGAAGAAATATACGCAGCATATATCTTAATGGAAACTAATAAATCTGTATCCACAAAGATATTGTATTATGTGATGGTCTATTGTCCATTAGCAGTCGTCTGTCGTCCGTCGTCCGACTTCCATTGTCCGTCCGTCCGTTAGCACAAGTTTTTTATTGCTACCCCTCCTAAACTACTGCGAGAATTGCCATGAAACTTTACATACACATTCATCTTATGGCTTATATGGTCATAAATGAAAATCGTGCTGTGCGCTCATCCAATATGGCCGCTACAATGGCCATTTTGAAAATATTGTTATCACTACTCATCCTGAACAGATGGTCATCTGAACACGCGGTTTTCGCTATAAAAAAAACAAAAAAACAAAACCTTACTATGCTGTCTGCTTGGTCCAAAATGAAAATGTGGTCAGTCTGATGTGCAATATGACCGTAGCCGCGGCTCTCTTAAAAATCTTGTTTTTGTTATTTCTTCTACATGGTTGATGATATCATCATGGAGTTTTCACAAAAATAACTTGTTATGTTGGTCGTATAAGAAAATAGTGTAAATCTGACGTCCAGTATGGCCGACACGGCATCCATCCTGAAAATCTTTATACCGCTACTCCTCCTGAATAACTGGTTTTTAATCGCTACTCCTAAACTAAGTGGAGTATTGTCATGAAACTTTACATGCACATTTATCTCATGGTATACTTCTCCCAAAATGAAAATGTTGCTGCAGACAACCCTATCTAGCCATCTTGAAAATCTTGTTATCTCTACTCCTCTGAATGGATAGTCTATGACACGTAATTTTCATTAAAATCTTTTTATAATGTTCAAATTTCTCCAAAATGAAAATGGTGCCAATCTGACATTTCTTACTTCTCATTCGTGGATGGTATATTAAAATGAAATTTTCACTGATGTCGCGACTTGGTCCTATACTAAAATAGTACCGATCTGCCGTCCACTATGGCTGCCATGGTAGCCATCTTAAAATATTCTTACTGCTACTTCTCCGAATGGATGGTCATATCAACATTGCATTTTCACTAAAAGGCTTCTTATGAGGTCTAATTGGTCTTCAACGACAATGGTACCGATCTGACCACCAATATGGCTGCCGCAGTCACAAATTTTGTAACTCCTACCCATCCTACATAGATCGTTATATCAACATGGTGTTTTCACTAAATGATTTCATATGATGTCTAGCTGGTCCGAAATTAAAATGGATCTGATCTTGCGTCCAATATGACCGCCAAGGCAGCCATATTGAACATTTTACTATTACTACATCATATAAAGTCATATCTTACAAAAATTGTTATCTCTGCTTCTTAAAAATGGATGGTTATATCTGCAAGGGGTTTTCACAAGTATACTTCTTATTATACCTAGTGGGACCTAAATGGGAATCGTCCACTTGTACATCCAATATGACAGACATGACGACTATCTTTAACAAATCTTGTTGTCACTGCTGCCTGTAAATGGATAATCATTATGACATGTGGTTTTCACCAAAACACTTCTAATGATGTGTACTTCGTCCTAAATGAAAACGTGCCACTCTCATTTCCAATACGTGCACCACAGCAGCTAATTTGACACAACCGTTAAAAGGAAGGAGTGGTCTTATATGTCATTTTTAAAATTCTTTTCGCCCAGTAGAGCGTCAGACCCTTCGAGGAAGTTTAACTTATATTACTCTTTCACTTTGTTGAATTTTAATTTTGCAAAATGTTTTGATTTTCATATTCATTCTTTGATATAATTGCAATCAATAGTAGAAGGCACCTTGCTTGTTCAATAATAATAATAATAATAATAATAAGAAGAAGAAGAAGTATAAGAAGAACAAGAACAAGAAGAACAAGGAAAAGAAGTAAATGATAATAATAATAATAATAATAATAATAATAGCGAGAAGAAGAAGAAGACTTTACTATACAAAATTGTGATGAAACTAGATAGTTAGGAGTGCGGTGTTTTTATGATAAAGGTAGGTTGTATTTCACTAGACCACTGCTTTGACAAATTAGCCGCCTTTTATAACAGGTCATGCTTAGATGAGGTTAGAAACTCTCGAGAGTAAGAAAACCCAGCCATGTGTCAAGCATATTTCCCCTAAGATGAATTATGGACTGCGAAAATTTACTTTTAATGCGAATCATCTCTCTGTTCTAACACATAGTAAGGTTTTAATTCAACCAACAAATAGGAAATACACTCTGTAATGCAACGCGGGGGCCCCGAGTGGCCTAGTGGTCTAAGACGCTCACTGTTCTGGATCACTGCCATCTCACCTCTGTCTGCGTGGGTTCGAGTCTCAGGCTCGGCTAACGTGGGTACGTGAGAAAGCTTGCCAGTAGCTTCTCGTGGGTCGGTGGTTCTTCCCGGGGTTTTCCAGGGTTCTTCCTCCACCATTAATACTGGCCGCCATGTATAGCCTATCTTGTGCTGAAAAATGACGTTAAACCCTACAACAACAACAACAACAACAATTTTAATGCAACGCAAGGGTAGAGCTGTGTATATACTGGTGTAAATTATAAATAAATCTGTAAATAGGAGATTGGTTTTATGGATTTAATCTAAACCCGTCACCTTAAAATATTATGAGACAAAAAGAACAAGATGATGATGATGACACTAAACGTTTCTGAATTTTCTTCCTTGAATCTGTTCTTAAAGGGAAAGTCCATTTTGCATTTAATTGATTGCATATCATCAGCATGAGACTACTTTTATATAATCTCCACACCAGAAATGAAGATAGTTTAAATTTTTATGGAAATAAATCGCTCTAAAAGTATTGTATTTTCAAAATCAATGTGTGCCGCCTTTAGCAACTGCCAGTGACATCTCAAAGTCGAGTTGTGTTTGCAATGGCAACATCCAAAAACGCATCTACAACAACGGTCTTTCAATGCTGTACACAACACTAACACTGTTTACTGACCTCTCAGACATTACTGATACTTAACCTAAAATAGGAATCAGTGTGTTTAATTTTCGTCTAATTAAAGGACGATTTCTATGTTTTCTAGCAATATAGTTCCAGCGATCTCAGTATCATCCTTTTTGATTTTACTTTCAATTGCATCGGCAATAGTCACAGACATAAGTCCTTGATATTAATAAAGTACAGCTGAATAAAAACCAAACACAAGTCAAAGTTTAACGTAGTCTCATTTTTATAGTAAGAACACATTTTATGCAACCAATATAATTAGTTATAGTGTTGCACTTTTGTGAACACAAACTGATCTCATGACACAGTGAACCATATGAGATCCTATTATGCTTTCATATCATGCATGCGTTTTACATCTTTGATGTGATGTGTACAAATTTCCATACATACTCCTGTGCTGTAATATATAATACTACATACAGTAATCCTAGTACTACAGTATAATCGTACCAGAAGTATTTTCAAGCCTTACCATGAATATTATCAGTATTGATTATAAAGCGTTTCAACTTACATGACTCACAGTACTAATTCAGCTCTCATAGTAAACTTCTGGCAATACCATTATTTTAGAAATTCAATAACTTCAACGCTTTGACTGCGCATAATCACACCTACGTTTCTTCAGTTGTTACGACTCTATGGTCTACAATTATGTAACAGAAAGAAAGTGAATGCAACATATAGAATAAAATCAACAAGCAATTTATTTTAAAACATTTAAAATGAAAAATTAAAATGCACCTACAGTATTGTGAACTAATTCCCAAACATTTATAAGTTTCCTAAGCACAAGTCCAAAATATATAGAATCTTCATAAATTCTGCAAATCGTGGATGTCCTGATGCTTCAATAGTCTTTAATGTCCTGATATGCTGGAATGTTATAATTCAGAATATCTTTGAATAAGTTTGCATATATCCCCAGATCATATATAAATCCAAAATGAGAATGAGAATGAGCTCTTTACGAATTCAAAAGAATCTTCAAAATAAATAATCCCTCGCTCTGATTTCCATAACACTATTCTAAGATCTGACTACCAAAATGATTCTTCACAGACTGACCATTAGTACGAGAATGAAATATTGTTTACCAACCTCCAGAGATATGAACATAGATCACATGACCAATTTTTTAAGAAAATGTCTATCTGACCAAAAATACATGCCAAGGAACAGTCTTCTTGAGAATTTTTGTGTAAACAAAGACTGACATTAAATCTGTCCATTACATAAATGACCATAACCTAAGTCAAGTACACTTACATAAATATACGTTTTGGAGCACACGTTATGAATTGCCGTCAAATATACATAATACAATATAGATATATCCTTGATGCAAGCATCTGTTTAGAGAAGACCATATGGAACGGGGCATTTTTTTATCTACATGTCTTTGAAACATGCATGTTTTAATACCACACCAAAGAATCATGTGCTAATTTCAGTAATGAGTTTTACAAACTCACGTCTGCAAAAGGACAGATATTTCATCAGTAAAACAGAGCCTCTGCTTTTATTTCCGCTACAACTAGGATAAGCTCTCTAAAGATTCTTTTCACTAAACGTTTAGTTTTCATTATCAAACAGTCCTGGTGAACATAACCCATATATACTCTATTCAGTCTTCACCCATATCCAGACTGTTTCCAATTCCTCCATATAATTCATACCGTCAAAGTCCTATAGTTATTTTACCCATACAATTCGTGTACAGGAGTAGATGCCCTTTGTTACAATTTACTTCACGGAGACAAGATATGATACAGGGACAAATCCCACAGGCGTTTGTTATATTCCATGAATGTCATTGAAAATACGAAACTTTTAATGGGTTGTTGGGTTCTATGCACATTATAAACCTTTGCTATATTATGCTCCAATCAATATTCTCTAACATTCATATTCTAAAGAAAACGAATGGACTCTTACGAATATATTATGTAGCATCGTAAATGAATGACCCACACCACCTATAATGGAATGAAACGTAAACTTTCCATGAATGTTTAAGTCAAGAGTCATATTTGATGCCTGCTGTATTTTTGCTAACCCTGATTTGGTACAAATATCAGATAACTGTCGACCATGGATACTTTAAAGCGGGAAAGTTTTCCAGAATAAGCGCCACCAGTTTGTCAGGATTCGGGGGAGTTGTAGTTGGTCCATTTTCAAAAGACAGGAAATACAAGCCAAGAAATAACAAAGGCGGCATTTACCAAGTTCTGTCATCAAGGCCGCTCATTCCGAGAAAAATACAAAAGCAGTGATCAATTTTATCTACTTTACCCCGAAGGCTCTCTTATACAAGATCTTCCAGACAGATCTGAAGAATTTTCAATTCTTGGATACAAAAACTTCCTTGACCCTCTTAAGCGTTTCGACAGACTACGTCTCTACCTATGTGAAAAGGGTAAGTAAAGAGGTTAAAACGTTTTCATGTTTAGGGATGATTTGTAATGCTTGTTTAAGAGTTTCATATCATTTAATTATTATGATAATGTCTTTATTGATTTCCTTATTTGCAGCAAAAGCAAATTTCCACATTGTACTTTAGAATATTTCATGGTGCCTTTGAAATATTTACACGATACTATGATTGTTTCATTGCGCTGAAAGTAGGATATGTTCTCTATGTTAGATAAATTATTCAAACTATTTGCCATATTTTCCTCTCATGGAGGGATATATATATATATATATATATATATATATATATATATATATATATATATATATATATATATATATATTAGATGTTTCTTCCGGAAAGTTAAAATATGTAGAGAGTATTTTTCAGACATGTAAACATTCGGAGATGGTGGAGAAGGCTTATTTAATAACTTTGACAATTTATACATTTGGCTTGAAATCTGATACTCACACTAACTGCATCTTGTATCTTGAGTTTCTTTTAGCCAGGTTCAACTAACAGTCTTGTTATATTGTTTTGTGGCAAATAATGGTAAAATACAAAAGATTGCTTCGTATACTGGTCTATAATGATCAGTTCTTACAAGCCAGTATTTATTGCAATGAACACAGAAAGAATATTACGTTTTTTCACCTGACATTTCAAGGACCTTGAATAGCATATGAGATTGACTGACTTTTTTTAATGGTATAACATTATTTCAACTGAAATATAAAATGTGTTTCATTGTTGCTTGGCTTTACTAACAATTTTACTCAGGGACACGTTAAAGTTCTTGAGCGTTTACAGGAGGGGGGGGGTTGTTATACATATTCGTACATTGTTGTTCCTGTTAGGAACATTTATTTCATGTGTATTTATGCTGTTTCAACAATAAAGAACCACTTGCAATTGTGACAGACAGTTCTTCAGATGAAGTGCTGCCTACGATATTTACTATATTAGGAACCCTATCTGCACCTAACACTGCTGCGATGACCACTTTAACAGGCTCTAGTTCCAACTGGACTGAAGATGACCCTTGTACTAGTGATGAAGACACATTACCACTTGTAATCGACGTTGTATTCTACTTCGGAGACCAAAGTTTTGCTGCAACATTTCCAAATAATTCGACAGGTTCAGTAAGTACATACGTTAATCGATCACAGCTGAAAATTAACTTGCGCATAATTTTGTTTTGGATGTGATAGGGGTGGGTCATTATTCCTGGTTTGGTGTTTTATAGGAATCAAAATTAATGAATATAACCAGTTAGTTCATTTGACACAGAGTAAGTGAATTTGCATCTTGCTCGATGAGAATAATTATAATATGTCTAGGTTTTTTTTGTTTTTTGTTTTTTAAGGCGCTGATAGCTCATGTTGAAAGACATATGGATGTGTCAGGATCGTCTCTTGGTCTAAAAATAAGAGAAAAAGATCCCATTATTAATGCAGACGATAGACTAACGGAGTTCACATCTCCATCAACTCTCCATGTTTGTGTCCAGAGGACGGAAAACAGATGGGGTAACAAACATCACTCAATAGAGCCAACTTTCACATGCATCAAATTATATATTTAAGATATAGAATAAAATTGTTACATTTTTTAAAGCTAACCAACTTCACACGATTCGCTAAAAACAAACAAAAAAGAAGAAACTATTTGCTGGATAGGAATGACATGCACAATAATTCAAAAGATAAATATAATCGGACCCATCAGGGGCAGATGTAACATAGAAATTTCCTCTATATATTATTCCCGTAGGCACGACGATTATCAAATAATAATAATAATAATAATAATAATAATATGGACTTAGGACATCGCATAATCTTTAGAAGCTCTAAGCACTTTACAGTATTATATAACACAAAGAAACATATGCAACGACAAGATTACAAAAACAAATACTATGGCATTGCAACACAAAATGAAGATGCCAAGTTTGCTTCGATGTCATGCATTAGTTTGGTTCTATTTATCATACGGAGGTTTCTCGTAGTAGCAGGCATGGAGGGTTAGGGACTGGTACGGTGAGATGGCATATGACGCAGAGGTGATTAGATGGAATTTCTTTCAATGAAGACGTTAGAACATTATCATCAGGCCAATGAAGAATCCAGTCTAAAATGTGACCATGAGGATGGGTGGGCTGGCTAACCGACTGTTTGAGGTTGAAAATGTGAATACAATATAGGAATTTTGATGTGTATGTATTTCCAGGACAGTCAAAGTGAAAATTGAAATGTCCAAGAATAATCAAGTTTCCACTATCGAATTTCCATACTACAAGAGGTTAGGAAACTACTCCAAATACAGAGATTCAGTCACGCTTTTTGTTTCTACTAGGAGGAGGGCAGTAGAGGCAGAAAAATGGAGTGACCTTTGTTCCATTGTGAGTGAGGTTTGAACCAGTTTAAACTATGTGTGTTCGAAATTGATAGTTGTAGTGTATTGAAGACGGTGAATTGTGGAGTTCTTTCCGATGACAGCAACTCTATCTCCTAAGGAGTGGTGTGGAAACGGCTTGATGGAGTAACCGGAGGGTGTTAGATCCACACACTTTGGCTCATCGCCTGACAACGTTTCTTGTTTTCACTGCCATTTACATTTTAAATAAAGTTGAATGTAGTCCCAGGTTGATAAGTAAAGTGCACAATGTAGCATCGAGCGCCAAGGACTTTCTATTTAGTGCAATTAATGAGGGTCCATCGTAGCATAAATGGGTCGACTGGCAAGTATAACATAATGACGTTATGTCTGAAGCAAAAGACGGTTGTGGTTGAAATCGACTAAGAAGTCTAACAATTCTTCCCCACCCACCCCGAAAGAAGCCTAACAAACGAAGGAACACATTCCAACAGAACAACGAATGCATGACGAAACCATCAATGTAGATGAACACTGTCAAGAATTACATATGACATGAGAAACGGCACAAAGTCCAGAACAGCTTCCTCAAGCCTATTAAGCGATGGCGGCCATTTTGAATTCTCTCTGAAGACTCCTTTTTCTAACATATAGCTCTTTAACATATGGCTTTTTTGAAAAATATAAAATGACGGAAAGAGTCCAAGGTATGTTCGTGGTGGTCGTTATGATTAATTATATCTGTTGTTTCGGAATATACAAAACTGTAATGACTGTAAACGTAGGAAAATGACATATCATGGAAACAAATGTAAAATTCAGAATTCGGTATTTATTATCATATTCATTCATGAAGTCTACCTGAACAATCAATTTTACTTGATGTATACTGTGAATGGTGGGTCCTCTCTTTGATGGCATTCCAGCACGTTTAAGTCTCTTTCGTATGGCGTTGGTACTGAAAGTAATACGTTAGTATTTAGCATAAAGATCAGAAAATGGTCGTTCAGACGAAGAGGCTTGTAAGTGAAGGTGTACATACATAGCAAGCACACAAACAACACAAAAGACACATATATGGTACTACGCGTGAGCAGGTGAGGAATGCCCAAGAAAAAAGATTGATGGAACTCAAAGGGCAACTAAAAACAAAGAAGATACAAGCACAAAGATAAGGAAAAAGAAAACTAAAATAAAGCCACTGACAGAACCACCCTCATCAAATGCAAAACTCTCTGCCAACAAGCGCATCCCCTTCGTAACTACACTCACTGTCAATGCCATAAGCACAGAACATATCATCAATAGGCGCTGAGATATAACTGATTCTTCTCCACACTTACAAAGTGTCTCTTTCAAAGAAGCACATATGATTTCATACTAACGTACAAAAGATGAAAATATGAAATATGGCTTGTCATATTAAATTCGCAATATGTTACATACTGCGTCCCCTGAGGTGGAGCTTGTTTAGCTATAAATGTGGATTTTATTTACACACATATCAGATTATATTTATGATTGAAATACGACAAGCGTTACACACATATCAGATTGTATTTGAAGTCAGAAATAACTAAATTACAAACTGTATTGTGCATATTTCGTCAGATTTGTGCCATGAAGTTTTTCTAATAAATCCGATATTTCCTTGTACTTGAAGTTTTTCTCAGCGTAGTGCAAGATAAAACTCACTGAAATAAAAATAAAGAATATATTCCATGAGAAATTTATATAGCTTTTTGTATCATAAAAAATCCATGGAATGAACCTCTTATTAAAGTTATCAGTGTGGTAATGTTCAAGGAAATCCAGAAAATTCAGAAATCAGCATTATAACAATAATTAAAATATAGGCTATATGTCGTGAGCAAAACCAGCAAAAAAGTATTATAGACAGAGCGAGCACTCTTTTACTGCTTTATACATCAAAGGCCATTCATTAAAAACTTACATGGCTGTTCCATAAGTACTCTGTCTGCAAAACTTGAGAACAAAATGGCGACTAGTTTTTGCTGGACTGATAGGAAGACGGGACTTTTTTCCGATATCCTTCAGGGAAGTACGAAGCACAAATTCCAATTACGTACGTGTTTTTTTTTTTTTTTTTCTTTTCCTTGAAAGCCTTCTAACTTTCTGACCTAACAAATAAAGAAGCATACTGCATATGAATACAAGTTGCAGAATGCTCTAAGTATTCATTAGAGAGTATTGTTCTGTTGCGAATAAAAGAATTTCAGCAATTTTTATAATTTGTGTAGAAATTATTTTACCTTTCCAATGACGTAAATATGACGTTAATTTTATTTATTGGTAGAACAGTGCTAACGCTTTCACACTTTCAAAAATCACAAACTCGTATTCTTTTCGCAGAATGAAAGCTAAATTATCTCCCATCATCAACGCCAATTATGATATTAAATACAGTAAAACAAAATGAAATGATACACAAGATGGATGGGTGAATGGATGGATGGATGTACAGAGAGAGAGAGAGAGAGAGAGAGAGAGGTACTTATATGATTACTATAACTGAGATGATCCAACTACAACTTTGTTATAACTTAACTGTGATATAGATTTTCTCTCGCTTTCTTGCTGACATAGACCAGTGCAATTTGCTTCAGACGAACAAATAAATAAGCCGAGAGGTTAAGTCCTTATCAGAAAGGTGAATTGTTCTTTCTAATTTAATACTGCGCAAGGAATGTCGTTAATTGGTTTTACTTGTGAAGTAACAGGGATTCGTACATGTACACATTTGAGGAAAATGTGTACATGTACAAATCTGTATTACTTTAACATGTTGATCCTTCACGTACACTTTTGAGCAAAATGTACAAATCTCTTACTTTAATATGTAGATCCGTCACGTATAAAATGTGTACGTGTTCAAATTCATCTTTGATTTTGTATTCTGGCGGCAGCTATCGGCCATCGTACCTATGGGATTAAACCGGCCCTGACCCTTACATCATAAAGTCTTGCATAAATGGCCTTTAATTAATAACACGTCAGGAACTGACCACTTCATTTTTCCGTTGGGGGTGGGTGCTTGGAATTTTCTTTTTAACTAGACTATTTTCTTAACAAATACAATGGGTAACCAATATAATCAATATAATGATTTCCTTTTTTATTAATTAAGGCAAGAAGTTTCTTTCAAGCTGTGGGGATGAGGTATACAGATGTTATTTTAAACTGACAAAATCAGTACAGTGGAGGTGGGATCGAAAATTAAGTGGTCGATCTGTAAGTTGAGCTATTGGCTTTGGTAGAGAAAGTGGCGTAACACTGTAAATCATATGACAGGAACATAATTTTTTGCAACAAATACAGATCCATTTATCCTTTCACAATTGTCTCATGAACAACATGAGACCCTTTATTAATATGGGGTTGAAATGGTGGGATTTCCCTCAATCATATATTTTTCAGATTTGTATTTAGAAATAATACTTTTATTGGAACAGATAGTATTTTTACATCTGAAGAAAGTCAAAGGCTGGAATGTTTCCACAACCATACCCAGATTAATATTTGCGTATGTTTATATGTGAAAGTTTATATGTATGTGAGAAAGGCGGAATACCCATACAGCAGCACAGTCTAGACTTGTGGTTTGGTTTGAATGCCATTTCTCATCACATTATAGGCTATACATGGCTGCCAAAAGAAACCGAAAGTCAAAAACAAAACGAACGAATACCCAGGAACAACCACTGACCCACACAAAGCAAATGACAAGAGTTAGCACATTCTCATGTTGACCAGGGTTGCAGTGTGACCCCTTTTGCCGAGACATGTCCACCTTTATAATAACACATTAATACAAGTTGAATCTGTCGATACTGATACTTTCTGAAGTGTTCTCTCTTTTGAAAGTTCAAATATAGTAAACCTTCCATTGACAGAGCCAGAGACTCAAACCAACGCAGATAGAGATGAAATGTCAATGATTTAATATTTGATTCTGTTTTGCAAAGTTTTCACTTTACTGAGGTTTAGGCAGATGTGGCAGAAGTCCTTTTCTAGGCACTTATGTGATGAGAGAGGGAGAAAGATTGTGTGTGTGTGTGTAAGAGTGCACAAAATTAAGAAAGCTATTCTTTTTATAGATATGTATTTAATCAAGAATTATCTTATCAATATACATTCCTTCCAAAAATTACATCACATAAATACAACCGTTCCACACAGATATACAGTCAACAAGCATCTATTATGAACAATATATGGAAATCAAAATACTGAGATGATGTCTGTTCACCAATATCCATCATTTACTCAACATAGGTCTGATATCATCTGTTTCAAACGATAAAAACTGAATGCTGGCCTCAGTTTTGTGTTTCTGATGTAAGATAATTAAAGTCAGAAGGAACAAAAGTCTGATGCAGTCATATCATCACAATGCTGGAAATCATTCACATGACTTGGCAATGTAATTTCTGTTATGAATGAATCCTGATGTGTAAACGCATACATTTAGTTTGCATTATGGAGGAGTTAAAATGACTAAAAATAGTACTGTCTTTTTAACTCCACCATAACGCAAAATTAAATGTATGCTTTTTCACATCATGATTCAGTTATAACAGAAATTACATTGATAAGGCATGGGAATGATTACCAGCATTGTGATGATATGGCTGCATCAGACATTTGTTCACAGTAAATTGCTATGGGCTATAAAAGGTACTGTTATATAAAACAAACAAGCATATGGGAAATTATTCTACTGATTTTCAGACTATAAACTGTTCTCATCACTCAAATGCACAGGAGTAAATGTAAACCAACATGATTAAAAGTCAGCAACAAAGCAGTCAATTGGTACTTTTCACATATGATTGAAAGAAGAAATTAGAGAAAAATAATACATTTTCAAATGTATTTAATCTAATTAAAACAATAATTTTTTACATCTAGGAAAGTGAAAACTATCATCTTATATATATATATATATATATATATATATATATATATATATATATATATATATAAACTTCCATCCTTCTTCTAAAATGCATGGAGAATTTGACAAATTAAAGGTAATATGCACAATCCACTCTATTGTAAACTGTTCTCCTCAAGCTAATAAAAATCAGTATAAAAGTTATGTTCCTTCAGACAAACTGCATCCAAACATATATTTACACGCACAATAGTAGCTCGTGTTTTTCTTGTTACATTTAACTCAAGTTTTTACTTCTCACCCCAATGTGCGCATAGCCACCCTTCACTGAGTCTTTTATCCATGAATATTTCCTTTGGAATTGACAGACTTGTCTGACGGTACCACTCCTTGCAGCTGCAGCATTCAATCATCCTCTATTTATGGTTTTCAGGAAGTCTGCAAATGCAGTAAAGATTTACTTTTGATATTCTCTATGTCTCTTTATTTGATTTTATCATGATCTCTTTGTGTGGAAATTCTCCAATGTGACTTTTGTGTAAGCAATCTTGAAAATGTCTCCGCATGACGTCTTGGTTATACTTAAGGTTAGTTGGATCTTCTCCTTTGATACTGTCAAGACTATTGCAAGCAGACCACAGTCAACCCCTCCCTTTTGCCTCTGACATTTTCTAATTCTTAGTGTTATGTGCTTTTATAGAAGTTTCATTATTAGGCAGATTGCTTGGACACTCTTTAATACTATCTTCTGATGGCTTATGTTCCTCAACGTTTGCTTCTGTAGTTGATGGAAAGATGTGTCGAAATGGCAGTCCCATCGTTGTTTTAAGCACGCAGCAGTTTTCAGGATTGCATGCATATTTTTCTGTTTTAGATCTTGCTGGTTTCAACTCGTGCACAATGATATTGAATGCGTAGGGACTCAATTTCTTCACAACGATGTCGACAACTTCATCATCATCATTCAGTCTGTATAGAACTGTGATCTGCTGAACAAAAGATCGATGTCGTACAGCATAATTAGATGCTCTTCATACCAAAAGTAAGCCCTGAACAGCTTCTGGAATAGATAAATTCCTATGAAGAACATCTTTTATATTCCGATTTATTGATTCCATTCTGTTATTAATTGTATTCCCAAGGTTTAGATGCATGTTGGTCTGATATGCACACCGCACATGAGCACTATCTAACCAGTTCTTGTAGTAATAGTCAACAAACGTTTGTGGTGCTACCTTGAACAACTGGCCAAAGCTGTTGTCATATGCTCTCTTCGACCTTGCATACACCATCTGCCGTACAAGATGCGTTATTGTACTTTGCATCTCTTGCTTCACTGCACATTTCTTTAATTCTCTTGCAAATGCCTGCGTTATATGAAATTTTTCAACTGGATGGAAACGTCTGGCATGACCTTCTGCACGGCAGCCATTTCATTCTGGTCTTTGTCGACGACTGCTGCTTTTACTTTCTCCAAATTGTGTGATTGTCGAAACTCACCATACGGATTTTCGAGTGTCTCCCTTTTTCATTGGCAACTAAACTGAACCCAACTATGCGCCTCTGACCATATCCATCTTCGACTATTAATAGATATAAAGGCATTCTCAATTTGTTGACTCTGTACGTTTCATCCACCATCAAGACCTCTGGGAACATTTCATACGTCCTTCTCATTTCCCCTGTCACAGCCAAAAGGCATTCCAAATCTCCAGTCTCTCCTGTCTGGACTGATACGGCTGCATCTGGATCTTCTTCACCTAAAAAAGAAAATTGCAAAACACAAATGTAGGGGTATTCTGGCATCTAGAAGCTAAGTACAGTGCTAATACAATAAAGGGTTAAAGGGATTGGACTACTTATTCATTTCCTATAGAACTTAATGCTAATATATAAAATAAAATGAATTGCTTCACCTGTTTGGCATTAAAACAACACATGCTTCCGTTCAATAGAGTTTGAGATTTTTTGCAGCCTAGAAAGGCAGATGTCAGGGGTCATGCAAATTAAAACGAAGTGATATGGTTTACATTTTTTAGGTGACCTAGTCCTCCACTTCACCTGACAGTGTGACCCCTGGGTGTTTCGCAGCATTCTTTTGGGCCTCGTGATGCAAAACTGGTGGACCGCTCCGGTGGTCTAGTGGTTAGAGTGTCGGCCTATGATGCGGGAGGTCGTGGGCTCGATCCCCGGCCGAGTCATACTAAAGGCATAAAAATGGTACTAACAGCTGCCTCGCTTGGCGCTCAGCATTAAGAGGTTAGTGTTAGGACTGGTCGGCCTCGTGTCAGGATAATGTGACTGGGTGGGACATCATGCTGCATGTCTGCGGCATGATACCCCAGTGCTAGACATCACTATAAACTGCCACACTGCAGACATCGTAGCGATATGACTAAAATATTGTTAAAGCTACCTTAAAAATCCAAATCAGACACACACACACACACACACACACACACACACACACACACACACACACACGCGCGCGCGCGCGCGCGCGCAAAACTGGTGGCTGCTCAGTCTGCAACTAATAGTATAGTGTAGTACCACAAGTCGTTATGCCATTTTGTCAGTGGGAATTTGGTACAGGATATCAAAATAAAATTAAATCTTTTGTTGTCAACTATAGTACATGGACTGAAAGTTTATGAAATGTGTAAAAACAAAAATATATTCTATTTATTAAATTGGCTTTAAAAGGAAAGTATCAGGGCATAAAAACATGCAACAATAAAACAGTGAACATTCTTGTGTGATATCATGCCAACCGGAATCACGGAGGAAGGACTGAAGAACACTTTTATAGTGAAGTTTGGCAAGCACGAGTGAACAATAGAATAAATTTTTACCAAGTCCTCCCAATTCTGCAAACAATCTCTCTTCATCAGTTTGTGTTCCAAATTCCTCCTTCTTCATTTTCTGTCTCATGTTGTGCGGATCCTTTACAGTGATGAAAGAGGATCCCTGGAGAAAAAATATTGTAATAACTGCAAATGTATGTACTACATAATAATAGTCCACTTGTATCAGCTGACTTTATGTTAAAATTGTACAAACATAAAATCAGAAATGATATTAAAATAAATGTCTAATCTTTTGTTTGCTATCATCATTTTATGTCGTAAATTTTAGAATAAAATATGTATATGTATTTCTTCAAAGCAGCAAATGTTGTGACAGATTGGGGGTGGGGAGTGGGGTGACAGACTTGGGGTGGGGAGTGGGGTTATAAAAGCATGGAACTAAACATGACTATGATTACCTGTTAGTTATAATTGTATTTTGTAATTGACATTGTCTAAAATAAAATTCATGGTTTACCTGATTAGGACATTTGTTTTGTAAGCAACATAATACAAGGCAAGAATTTTCCTGTGAGAGTAGGTTAAACATTAGGATCATTATCTTAATCTAAGTCAAGGACGTTGGATGGACTGAACGTTTGGGAATTTAATTCACAATACTGTACATTCTTTATAAATTTTCACTTTGCGTTAACCTATTGGGAAATAAAATATTTGTTGAATTTTACAAAACTTGTTGGGTTTTGCATTTTTTACTTAGTTTAAGGTCATATAGAGTCGTAACGGTCGAAATAATTATATTTTGGACCATTTAATAACTCACACAGTGAAGTTCTTTCATCATAAAAAGTAATCGTAACCTTTTCTATGGCGCTCAATAGCCTTATTGTGCTGGTACGCCGTTAATCCACAATCAATCAATCAATCATAAAAAGTATATACCTGGCAATGAATATCGTCTTGTAAAAATTGAACTTTGACTCTCATCTTAAGCATGGTTTTCACCGTTTCCTTTGCATCTCTGTCTAATATCCGATGCTCAGGATACTGTAGAAACAATTCTGGATCCAATGGATGGTTATATACATTATTCAACTTGCGAATTAAAAGTTTACCAATGTCTATCGGCTGTTATATAGACTTCTGCAGGGCAGCCACGCTTGAATGATCTGCAAATATATAAAATTAATTAGTGTCAACTCTTAATAGGATGGATAGATCATATAAAGATGATTTTTTTTTTCTACAAATCAGCGCAAGAGTATTCGATCAAAATTATTTTGTGGGGTTGGTATGCCAACCAAATGTATTATTTATATTAATATATTAACATTAAGGTGTATGGGAAAAGACAGTGGTCCTATACCGAACCAATCATAGTTTATGAGGTCTAATCCAAACCTACTATAGGTTGATCATATAGAAACGGATAAAAGGACAACATCATGAGGCAAATCGTATTATGTAGAAAAAAGTTGAAAATCACATCTGGGAGAAATACTTTCCCACCAGTAATTTCTGGTTGTCCCTGGCTCCTGAACAATTAATTTTTGTAGCTGGTAGAATATGGTGCATGGGGTGGGGTGGGGTCAGTAACGGCCTTAGCGAGGTTTGGTGGGGGGCAGAGCGGAAAATGTCTAACTCCGCTTCTTAAGGCTAAGCTGATGCCATCAATGCGTTATTCGCTGCTTCGACAGACTTACTGTAAGCTTTAACGCACTTTTCTGTTGTGGCCGCACGGCGCCCGTGCAAAGTCTTTTAAACAGTAGCCACACGGCGGCCGTGCGAATAGACACTTTCAAAAAAACCCAGAAAAATCATTGAGGTTACAAAACTTTACATGACTATTTCCACATGAATAAAAGCTTGAAAATTTTATGTCAACATGATGTTGATGCTGAAAATTATTTTTTATTGACCTAGAGATCGATTAGCCATATCTCCATGTTATTTTATGTAAATTTATGTAACCGCAAATTATATCCCGGATATTTCATTTTTGTAGTAGTAATTATAGGTTCTTAGGTTACTAATAAACAAATGCAGAGAATTATTTAAAAGAAACTGTGCTGACTGCAAGAAGATTATTTTATTTGTGCGTGGTTATCTCTGTATTTTTTAGTCTTCATGGTTTAAACCGCTTGGTTTCAATATTATAAGGCGGCGTTTCCAGTAAGATTCCTTGTCTTTCCTGGTTTCGGAACTCCAGTTGGAGTTGTGAGCAATTGCACTAAGTGTTATATCATTGGAATTTTGACCACCGGAGAAGTGTTCTGCGACAGAACTTCTTTACAGCTTATTTGTCATCCTATCAGATCTGTGAAGGTTGATCCTTCTATGTAGCTTTTCAGTTTCTCCGACATACTGAAGACTACAGGGGGCCCGAGAGTCCACGTGGTCTAAAGCGCTCACCGTTCGGGATCACTGCCATCTCACCTCTGTCTGCGTGGGTTCGAGTCTCAGGCTCGGCTAACGTGGGTACATGAGAAAGCTTGCCAGTAGCTTCTCGTGGGTCGGTGGTTCTTCCCGGGGTTTTACAGGATTCTTCCTCCACCAGTTATACTGGCCGCCATGTATAGCCTATCTTGTGCTGAAAAATGGCGTTAAACCCTACAACAACAACAACAACTGAAGGCTACAGATCTTACATGTGTTGAGATAAATTACATTCTCTGTTTTGCACGTTTTGTTTGGGCCATGTACGTTCAGTTTTTCGCTAGTTGCGGTGCTAGAAAATGTCCTGGTCTATATAATATGTGACAGGATCTGCACCTTTTATCGCCACATGGGCCAGTCTGACTGGGGTGGTCTTGGTTAGTGAATGGCGTTAGCGTCGCCATGACTAGGATGTCTTTGAGGTTAATTGGTCTACAGCAGGCTACTACTGGTTTGTTCGGCAGGATAAAATTTATTGTGTCACACGATTCCACGATGGGCCTGTGTATCCTGATGATTTTACCTACTTTGGGGTTTTCTGCATGGTAGGTCATGATAAATGGTATCCGATCAGCCTTTTCCTTTTCTCTATATTTAAGTAGGTCATCGCGGTTCGTTTGTTTAGGCCTTTGGGTTGCCTCCGCAATCAGGTCTTTGTAATAGCCTCGGTTAATCAAATGTTCGGAAACTCTTCAGATCTTTTTCAAACATTTCATCGTCGGAGCAGATTCTGCGTATCCTCAGTGCCTGGCTACATGGGATGTTCGGAATGCAGTGTTTTGGATGACAACTGGTTGGGAGAAGATACTGGTTTTATCAGCTGGTTTTGAGTAGATGTCTATATGGAGTTTGTTTCCATCCAGTCTGCTTCTTGTATCCAGGAAAACGTGGCTTGAGTTGGAGACTTCGGTAGTGAATTTTATTCAAGGATGAAAGTTGTTTGCCTTTGATATGAAATCATCCAGATTATCTCTTCCATGTTCCCACTTCATTTCTATATCATCGATGAAGCGTACCCACTGGTATGGTGTAAGTTCCACAGATGCTAAAAATTGACCCTTCAGTATTCCCATAAAAATATTAGCATACGAAGAGGCCATTTTTATAAACATTGTGGTTCCATTGATTTGGAGGTAGTTTCCTTCATTAAATTCAAAGTTATTGAGTTTTAGGACAAGCTCCAGGAGTTAGACTAGAAAGTGAGTGGGCGGACTGTCTGGAGTTCTTCTTTGCCATGCTTCTCTACACGCCTCTATCCTTTTATTGTACGGTATGTTACGCTTCATCGATGATATCGAAATGAACTGGTTGTTGCAAGGGCGGGTGAAGGTGCTTTGGTGAAGTACTCCAGTGATCCAAATTCTGAGTTTTATATTTTTGTGTTTAAAGTAAAAGCTATCGCGATTTGCTCCTAATAACTTTGACTCGATTTTGTAGGTAAAAACTCTCTGCCATTTAATAACTACATGAGGATTTTGCTAGTTTCAGGGATGGAAAGAGCCTCAAAAAAAGCCTGAAAATTTTCCATGCATATCCAGGGCACATGTAAAGTATGGCATTTCACAAGTAACCGAAATCATACACAACACTTTCAAAATCATCAAACTATGCAAGAAAAGATGAACTATTATTATCATTTATTAACTTGAATACTCTTTCATTGTTTTCACCAGTTGCTTGTGAAGAACTGTTGATATCCCTTCTTTCAGCTTGTATGAAACTATTCCGAACGGCTTGGGGAGCCTGCTGTGAAGTTAAACAAAACAATTAAAAAAAACTGTGTTTCCTATTGCACTGTTTTTAAAATTAGGGTAGGTAGGTTTTTTTAAACATTATATATATATATATATATATATTATAATGATTAGTGTGTATGATGTACTAAGCACTTCAAGCACTGGGCTAAACCAGCTCGATCAGATTGCACATATCAATTTGGGGATTTTTAAAAAATTTGATCCAGGGGCGAAAATGGTTCCAGGTTCAGCAACGAAAAATTGGGATGGTCGGCTGACATGAAATATTTTCTTTTCGCCTGAAGCGGTCACTGCCATTTTCAAGATGAAAGTTACTGATAAAAGAACACTGAAAGCTGCTGTGCATTTAAATCTTATCTTCTCTGTCTGTGCTTTTTCGTTTTAGCATGGTTAGGGAGCACTTTTTTTCCCAACTGATCCAGAATTAATTTGTCTTTGCAGCTCATGCACCAGGCATGTCCAGGTTCTTCCAAGAAATAACTCCATATTCTTATCTTTTTCTTCTAGCCAGCTCCATCTGAACGGATTTTTTGTTACTGACTGATCAAAGTTAGTTATGTCCATACATTTTCCTCTTTCTACAAATTTCAATTCCGTAGAAGCCACAAAAAGATCTTAGTGTGAGACATTATTCTCAACTGCCTAATGTACGACTGAAACAATTATCAATTCCCGCCTGCACAATTCACTTACGGTATACGGCGTCTTCGTGTTTTATTACTTTCCTTCCTACTCGAATTACATCCAGGAACAAATATTCCGATTTAAAAAAAAACGGACAAAAGCTCCTCCTGAACTTTTACCAAAAAATGAAAATTGGTCTGCAGTAAAAAAAATACAAGAAACAGATTTCTGAATAAAACCGGAAAATTCTCATCTCTGTAGTTTGAAGATTATAATCATTATCACTTGTGCGACTGGTTTTGGATTTTAACCACCTTATAATGCCTAGTTTATTGAAGAAGTGTCCTTTCTTTCCTTCTGGTTATTGAGGGGTGATATTTTGAAACAAATTGGTTACCGCCTTGTGCTATGGGCCCTGATGGTCAGGACTTATGACCACCTTATCAACTTAAATTGTTACGATAGTCACTTAGTTCGGGTCCCATTGCTAGGTACATTGTCACCTTCTGCGGCGGGGCCTGATGGTCTGGGCTTACAACCACCTTTTATTGTCTAAGTTTAATTATGGTTGGGATATTTGTTTGCCTACGTTTTCTCCTGTGATGGTGAAGGAAGGAGACCAAGATGTTAAGGGAAGATATACACATCAATGATAATTGTTAGTTTCAGTACGGATCGTCTGGGTGGTTTCCGCGTGTGAAATTTGCATTTCGGTTGACTGATCTTCCCTAGCCACTGTTTAGTTTAAGTCGTAGCTATAAAACTGGGTCCGTCGACCTCTCCGACAGTCTGGGATGTTGTAGCTAGGGAGGGGTATGCTGTGGATTATTCCTAAAGTACATTGTGGGTGAGATGTATTTATTTGATTACTAAATTTCCCCAGCTACTGTTAAAGTCGTTGCTATACAGGAGGGTCCTTTTACCTCTCTGACTGTCGGGAGCTTGTAGCTGGGGAGGCGATTTCACGTGTGGTGAGTTTTTATTGTTTTTGTTTATAATCGATATAGGTTAATGGTTTATATACCCTAGCCACAGCTTGATTTGTTGTCCTTGCTACAAAGCAGGGTCCTACGACCTCTCCGACTAATTGTTTTGTTGTGGCTCGGGTGATAAAGTGGGCATGGTGGACTGCTGAGGTTAATTTAGATGTTGGTAGCTAGGGGTTATATTTTTTGCAACAGCGGAAATAAAGTCCAGGATGTTTTTGTAGGTGGAGTTAATGTTTCTGTTTCCTGGTAACATCATTTCTGGATATGTAGTGGGGCCTTGCATGCTTCTTTGTTTGTCCTGGAATTGATGCTGTTGTTCGGTGTAACTCGTGTACTCATTAATTACATGTTGTAATGTTTCTGGTGTGGGGCAGTGTGGGCAGCTTATGCCATCTGTTTGTGCCCCAGGCAGAGATTTGCCAAAGCTACTTGCTAGAAGTGTTTTCCCCGTTTTAAGTCTGGTAATGACTTTAGAATCGTGTGGGCTTGGTTGTACTGGAGGGGGATGTATCTGAAAATTTATTTTGGATTAGGTATAGCTTTCAACCTTTGGGGCTGTTATCCCATTTTCTCTGCCATTTGTCATTAATTATTTTCCTGATTACGCTGTATAGTTCTTAAACCCTGTAATTCAGTTGTTGGGTTGTGGGTTCGTTTAATCTGGCTTTCGATTCTTCGTCGGTCTTTTAGCTACCAGTTATGTTTATATGTGATGGGACCCACATAAATTCTATAATGATGTTTCGTTTTTGCAGGGTTTTCAGTTTGAGTAGTATATCTTTTAGCATGTTTTCCCGACTAGAGGGAGTGCCTAATGATAACCGCTTTTTGGGTGTCGGAATCTTTCACCCATTGGATAGCTAGACTGATTGCACAAAATTCTACTGAATAGATGGAGCAGCTTTTAGGTATTATCGCCCCGCCCCCCCCCAAGCGCAATACCCTCCTCTGGTATCAACGCTGCTCTGTTATTCTTTCAGGGTTAGAGATTTTTGATCCGTCCGTATAGATAGCGGTGTATTCCTTTTGATTTTCGTCAATTTCTGAGAGAACTATGGCCCTTAGTTCTAGGGGTTCTTCCCGTTTACTGCCACTTTTGACGGCATGCACGTTTATTTTCAGAATGATACATTTCCATGGTTCTGGGTGTCCGGGTATAATATCTGCTTGGAGATCTGGTAATTCGAGTTCCCTTTGGAGGTCGTATACTTTCCTCCTCCCAGATGTAAATAGGACCAATTTGTGTCTAAAGGGTTTATTGCATCTTGCAATGGCAGCCCTTGTGTGGTGCAATGCGTCATGTATAGATAACCTAGTTGCGCATCCCAGGATTAGTTCCTCCCTTTGAAGTCTGAGGGACAGTTCCCCCTGCCATTATTTGTATCTCCTTCCCAGAGGCGTTAGAGAGCCCTGGTGCAGATAGCTAAAGCTTTTTACTGAATCCGATCCAGTTTCTTTAACATAGAGGCGCTAGCCGATACATAAACTTGGCATCCATAATCAATTTTTGATTAGATTAGTGTCCTATAAAGCGTGAGTAGAGTGGACTGGTCTGCCCACAATCGGCCCCTTTAAGGTTCCTCAAGGGTTTCAGGTCCCTCCCACATCTAGTTACTAGCAATTCAGCTATGTGTTTGCAACATGTGAATTGCTCGTCAAAGTACTTCTCTAGGAATTATTTTACTTTTTCAAATCTGATTTTGCAGTTGTTTAAGCACAGTTTATGAGGTTTTATGTGTCTATTGATTACTGGTGAGAACATAATGCCAACTCTTTTGCCTGGGAATACTTTAAAGCCCCACCTATTGGCCCATTTTCCTATCGCGTTTAGTGTCATCTGCAATCCTTTCATAACCGCTTTACTAGTGAGGTTACCCGCTCTCCAGATTACTCTGTAGTCCGCGAATTGCGATAGCTCCATGCTCGGTAAGTCTATTGACTCTTCTAGGTCATTCATCATGATGTTAAATAGGATTGGGCTCTGTACACTACCCTGGGGAGTTCCGTTTTTAAGTATGTGTGTTTCTGAGTATTTAGCCCCTACTTTGGTGTGAATTTGCCGGCCTATTAAGAAGTTTGCTATTCATTTATGGATGCGACCTGTTAAACCGTAATGGTTTAGTTTCGCAATGAGTCCTCTAGTCCAAAATTAGATCGAAGGCCTTTTCAAGAGCGAGAAAAATTGCGGTAAGATGTCACGCGCTTTTCCGTTTTGCATTAAAGGTAAATGTCCCTGAAAATTCATATTTGAATTGCTTACGTTCCGGTATGTATCATCATTCACGTCTTGAAACTATAACTATATATTACAATTTATCACAAGCTTCACATTTTAACAAGTTAACTGTGGAATGTATGCATGTTGGCTACAAATTGCGTTTCTAGTTTTTACCCTCTGTGAAACGTCACACGCAGTGTCATTAGTTCCTAAAAATAGCGAACAACCCTTTGTCGGACCTGCCTCCCTAGCTCAATGGCGACAAGTGGTCTGTTCCGTGTCATTGTTCTTATGAAAACGATGTACCAGGCACTAAATTTGTTTAATGTGTGTTGAGATTCGATGGGTCCTTGTGGAATTATATATAAATATTGCTTGAAGTTCATCACCTGTAAAAGTGCTCTGAATGTTTTGAGATGAAAATTCCAATGAACTACTCCTAATTAAATTATCGGAATTAAGTGTTATTATGTGTGATTTAGGTTTTATCATGGAAAGAGATGGAGAGAGGGATGTATCTAGGCAAGGGACCCTTTCTTATATTTTTTGCGTATAAATGTAAACTACTTAGTTGATGTGTTGTAATGATTTCGGTATAAAAGGGTTTAATTATAAATGACTCATGACAACAGATAGGAATCAATTATATTCATTAAGGGTACAATAGTGAAAAAGAAAGCAGTGGTCGATTACATTTTTTACTATGTATAACATATTCTCTAAGTGAATAAAATTATATATTTTCATTTAGCTACTACGCGTAGCCACTACTACGTGATATTACGCGTCGTTACTACTACGTGCTAGGACTAGTGATCTAAAGCTCTCACCGTTACATTGCATATCATCTCGCCTCTGTCTGCATGGGTTCGAGTCTTGGGTTCGGCCAAATAGGTACGTGTGAAAGCTTGCCAATAATTTCCCGTGTGTCGGTGGTTCCTTCCGGGCTTTTCCCCGGGTTCTTCCTACAGTGCAGATTCTTCTATCCACTCATTGCGGATGCCCCACTTCGGCTTTCATGGACTATGGTGGCGCTCTACAGCTTCGTATTTTGCATAGGGAGGGTTAGATATTTAAAGAAAAGGAATTTCCACGGGTTACCTCGCTGTTTATACTGGCGATTTTAAAAAGACGTATATCTTACATATGATGAAAAGACTTTTAATTCCTTTAACTTATGTGTATGATAGATGAGTATAATATAGATTATAGAGTATATAGCTTGGCCTTACTTCAGATGTGCACCTATTAAAACGACTGCTAACTCCACCTGGTCGCTTTCATTTCAGCGGTAAAGTTTAAGAAAAGAGCAGAGAACTTTGTGTACATTGCATAATTTGGCAATTCATTCACAGCACTTACAGAAGTTGGCATTGTCAAGTCTGGCAAAATTCATTATCCTTATTTGAGAACTCCTAAAGATAGCGTACATAAGGCTAATTCAGGCGGATTTCTCAAGTTGTCATTTTCGTTAGCATTCCGATTATATCATGTACAATTTCCACAAGTACAATATCCAAAACCATTTCAGCCACAGAACGTAACATAGCGGTATGATAACATTCTTTCCATTGTGCATCTTTCAAATGCAAACACCTTTCCTTTATACTGTTACCCTCGTAGAAGTTTATAATAAGGGTAGAGCGCCAACTACTGGACCCAGGTTACAATAATTACTTTCGGTTCAATGCCCACTAACGTAGTCGCATTTTAGCATTCTTGGCATTTTATTTTTAGGTATTTGATTATTGTTTAGAATATGCGCTTTATGGTGTCGTTTTCTCTGTGCATTTTGCCGCCTGTACACAATGAATAATGAGGCATTGATGTCGATCCAGAAGTGAAATTGTGTCCCATTGCAAGCTGATTTACAGTGCAGCGGCTTAAAAAATTGGAGATAACCTGTGGCGTCGTCAAGAAATTTACTTTTATCATAATTTTTAGATATTACAGGTTTTCTTTCGTGAACAAGGAATGTCAGCAGATATAAATGCGGAACAAGCATTTTTAAAAATGTGAAATTTTGGGTTTATTTTCATTGATAGAGCTGAGACACACACACACACACACACATATATATATATATATATATATATATATATATATATATATATATATATATATATATATATATATAATTAGTATAGAATTTGAATTTTCTCTAAATTGTATTAAAAGTCATTTTTCATTAAATTATATTGAAAGTAATTTTCCACTAAATTATATTTAGATTTATTTTACTCATTTCTGTACTACAACTGTATACTATTTTAACAAATATTGCGCTTTTACGAGCAAGTGCAAAACCCCTTTGTACTATAAAATACATTTCTCTTGTATCCAAAAGTCAGCAATTTTATTTTTAGTTGTAAGTTGCCGAACAGGCAAATTCCTTTTGGATGAGCAAGCTAGAAGATTCACGCATTTCTTTAAACGAATAAGCCGATGCAGCAGAACTGTCTGTCTGATGACGTACACAGACGCAAACAGAATCAGTAAGAAAAGATGGGAGCCTCGTTCTGATTCGAAATGAATGAACACAAGTACCTAGACGAATGTCCATATTTGGCAATGAGGATACATTCAAAATTGCGTACAAATTGAGAACAAGCTTGCGTAAAATCAGTTCATTCATCAACAATCAGATGACTGTCTTTCCTCACTGGTAAGAATCATCTGTGTTTGTAGACTTCTTTAAAGTATGGGGACTTTGTAGTGTTTGAGATTTTCGCGGTAAAGTTCAATCTAGACTGAATATTTTTGCAACATTTTTAGTGATTCATGTGGTCTGGAATACAAAATTTTAAATTACAATCGTGATGGAACAAAACGTAAATATATTTCTGAATCTTTTTCTGTTAACAATAAATTTCTGCATATAAATCTTATAAAACTAGTTCCATTAATTTACTCCATTCCTGTAATTTCTCTTACATTACAGTGTTTTCGTCTCCATTACTATCCATTACAGCCCATTACTATCCATTACTCCATTCCCATCCATTACTGTCCATTACAGTACATTACTGTGTTTATGGAGACCCTTCAAATGTGAAGTTTGTGATCACATGCCAGGCAACAGGCCTTAGGTCACAATTAATAGTTCCACTTCAGTACCCACGAATGTAGTCCCAGTCTATTGTTAGATCATTTTTTCCTGTCTCCGTTTGGTGGTGATACAAGAGTTAGATTTAGGCATTCTTGGTAAGGATTTAAAGGCAATTGTTTATTCTTTAGAATATGAGCTTATGGTGTGGTTGTCTGTGTGTATTTCGGCAACAGTGCACAGTGAGTAATAAGGCCTTGGTGATGATCCGGAAGTGAAATCTGTGTTCCATTGCATGGTGTTTTGTTTACAATTCAGCCTCTCAAAAAAATGCAGGTCAACCCCTGACAAGAACTTCACCGTAAAGTCATCTTTGGAGGTATTTTAGATTGACATATCATTTGTATTGATTGTCACACAGTGGAAAGTTTAGCACTGAGAAACAAATGTAGAGAATATATAGTAAAATTAATTGTGTTCTATTGCCTGTCAGTGCAGTATTTGAGTAAAGTTTAAACTGGTATAAAATCTTTATTATTAATGATAGACACATGAAATTTTAATATGTTATGTATAATGACTTTAAAAATATAAGAATGAAATTAAAAATAAAAAATTGGTTTTTATTTTAAAAATTTAAATGAAATTTAAAAAAAAATTAAAAAATAAAATTTTTCCACCAAAAATGCACATATATAATATTTATTGGGAATGATATTAAATGATATCAGCATGTATATAGTCCTACACCATATACAAGCTCAAATGATGGATATTTGTCAAATTTTATCAGAGAAAATATCTTTGTAAGTCAAAATGAGACCTTCATTTAAAATACATGAAGACAAAATTCTATTTTGTATTGTACCTTTAGGTCATTGAAACTATTTATTTGGGGTCCAAGCAGTTAATTTATGTGTTTATGATGGGATGACTTCCTGAGTAACACATATCTGCTTGTATAGCTATCAGTAATTGTTTATAAACATAGTTATAGGGTATTTAGTGAGAGGACAGAGACGAAGACTTTATACTAGAACCTGCTCAAGTTCTCTACAAAATCATATGAAGCTGTCAGAGAATGAAATACAAGTCAAAGGGATAAAGTACATTGCATATGTCCCACACATGCAAATGTCCATCCTTGTTTACAAGTTTTGGGGATCAGAATTTCACATTTGGTTGATGATATAGGATCTGTTGGTACCTATAGTTGATCTGTGTGGCCACATTTGGCTGTATTCACTCGCAATATCCAAAATTGTTATTTTCCTCATGAATAAGATTGCTTATAGTAATAAATTTTAATTTGATACATTGTCATTTGACTTTCCAGTATACTGCTATGTACTAATGTTTGCACCAATGATCAAACCTCACCGTTCCAACATTGCCTTAAACTTGATGATACATACTCTACCTGATTAGTTATTTAACCTGTAAATGGCTAAACATGCTTGTAGAAACCTCATCTATTTTTAGGATGCATTTATCACTTTAATACATGCCCATTGCTTCACATTTCTGAGTGTCACTCTGTCAAGTTTACTATTTTTCCCATGTTTGCAACCTGAATGTTATTTTGAAATCACCATATCCAACACATTTTAATTTCATTTGCCTACATCTTACTGTTTTCTAGAATTAAGTGAAACATGTTATATATTTTCAGGTCTAGCCTGGTATCTGGAACAAAGTGTTAGAGTTGGATCAGTTTGGAAGCTCTCCAGTAGTCCGGTGGTGATAGCAAGGTCTCATAAAGGACATGTGCAGTGTACTGCTATAAGTGACCAAGATTAGTTCATATCAGCACACTGATATACAGCACCTCAAAGACATGGCTTAGATCTTCATGAGAGAGATTCGCACCATGGTTCAGTAAGGTGGAACCTCCCTGAAACTTTATTTTCCTATCACATGGTTGACTTTTGTAGTTATCGACATTAAAATGGAATGCATATTTGCTATAAAACATGGTAGTGGTCCCACCAAAACTTTAAATTTGATTGCACTATTAGTTATTCAAACAACTGCCCAAGTACCTGACACAATAAATGTGGAACATAGCACCTGTCATTGTTTCTTTAGTGTGTACACCTATATGCATCTGGATAGGCATATTGCAATTTGCTGCCAAAATCACTGTGAGCTATCATGCTTCAGTACCCCTGGGAAAAATGTTATCAGTTGTACAGACCCAAACTACCATTTGTTTTAAATACCATTCATTAATCAACTTTGCTGCCTTACATTTGTCAAAATGAATCTTATAACTTGTGTGAAAATTTATTTTTTTTAAAATTTAGTTTTTAAAATTTAAATGTTTATTTAAATTTCCATTAAAATTTAATATATCATTATTTTTAAATTTCAAACATATTTTCAGACAGGCATTATCATGTATTACATTTAGGTTTTTACTGCATTGAAAAATTCCTATAATTAAGGAAGATATAGCAAATTTAATTTTGGTTTCTCAAGAACACTTGGACCACAACTTGCACCCTGTGGAACACCACCACTACACACCTTCTGACAGCTGTCACATGTCTTGTTTGCAAGGAAATTCCAAAAGACTTCATGTATGAAGTTGAAATAGGTGTGGCATGCAAATATAAAAGTTTGACTAAAAACTTGAGCCTGTCAGGAATCAGGCCACAATTAATAGTTCCGGTTCAGTACCCACGAATGTAGTCCAGTCTATTTTTAGATCATTTTTTCCTGTCTCCGTTTGGTGGTGATACAAGAGTTTGATTTAGGCATTCTTGGTAAGGATTTAAAGGCAATTTTTTATTCTTTAGAATACGAGCTTATGGTGTGGTTGTCTGTGTGTATTTCGGCGACAGTGCACAGTGAGTAATAAGGCCTTGGTGATGATCCGGAAGTGAAATCTGTGTTCCATTGCATGGTGTTTTGTTTACAATTCAGCCTCTCAAATATGCAGGTCAACCCCTGACAAGAACTTCACCGTAAAGTCATCTTTGAAGGTATTTTAGATTGACATATCATTTGTATTGATTGTCACACAGTGGAAAGTTCAGCACTGAGAAACAAATGTAGAGAATATATAGTAAAATTAATTGTGTTCTATGGCCAGCAGCTGTGCTCTAAAGAAGTACACGATGGTATATACTGGAGAAAGGCCATTCATATGTGAAGTTTGTGATTACATGTCTGCTAGAAGCGGAAATCTGAAGAGGCACATGATAGTACATACGGGAGAAAAGCCATTCAAATGTGAAGTTTGTGATTACATGTCTGCCATCAGCCGTAAAGTGAAGAAGCACATGAGTACGCACACAGGAGATTAGCCATTCAGATGTGAAATGTTTTTATCAGATGTTTATGCACAAAAACAATTTGAAGATGCACATGATGATACATACTGGAGATGAACCATTCATATCTGAAATAGTGATAGATTGATTGTTTGGGCAAAAAAAGTTATTTGATTAGGCACAAACGGATATGTACTGGAGATAAAATCATTTAAATGTGAAGTTTGTGATAAAAGATGTTTAGAGATAGTATTTGATTATACATGATGATACATGCAGGATATAATTCAAAAATGAAGTCTGTAATGAATTGTTTAGGTGCAGTAGTTCTTTAAAGAGGCACATACTGAATATAAACCATTCAAATGTGAAGTTTGTGGTAGAATGTTTGATGAGAGGACCAGTATGAAATACCCAAAACTAATAATATATAACTCAGACTACTGTGATGTTACCCAGATATAGATATCAGAAACAAAATCTATGTTATATGAAATGCTGCTATTAATAGATTGATTATATGAAGCAAGAACACTATATTTGTTAAACTTGTATAATTGTAATGCACGTAGTTCAATATAATTAGAGATCGCTTCCATTAGTTTGATTAATGATAGATAACAGTTTGACGGTCTCTACAGTCTTTTATTCAGGCACCGAGGTGTACTTTTGTAGAACCTCTGACCTTCTGTATGCTACTGGCAAGGCTTCTCAATTACTCGTCTTACAACTATTTGACTGCAGACAGAATTCAACCATATAACAACAGTCACTTGATGAAAAAAAACATAACAATCCAATATAGTTGATGTGACAATTACACCTTTGCCATTTTAATTGTGAATATTAAAGCCATATGCCAAACAAGGATTTAATAACCAGATAATTAAAGATTAATCAACAGTTAAGTCTTTTAATTAATGCAAACAAATTAAAGTCACCAATACAGAGAGATCAAACATTTCAAACCAATAATGTCTTAACTGCAAACAAGTAATACAGTAAAATCTGTCTTGAAAGACCACATTCTCGATGCATGGATATATTCATTATGTAGTGTTACGTCCTGTCATGAGATACCACCTGCCTTACAAGACCATTATTGTTTGGCAGAAGAGGTGGTCTTTTAAGACTGGGCATACTGTACCAAGATGATCAAACGGTAATAGCAGCTCTTGAAATATGCTTTGATTTGAGTAGAAAGAGAACTTTCAGTATTATGAGAAGATAATATTTAAAGCCTGCTTTATGCCACGTTCTTGTTCAGTATACACACTATCTTGAACATTGGTGGCGTTTGCTGTTTTTTCAATAGTACTTACTGTGTTTGATATATCATTATTGCAAGGTTTCATAAAAGCATAGTTATGGATATTCCTGTGGTGCATGCAGTTTCATTTGTGCTACCATGTCCAATATCCACTTTGATAGAACTGGTTTCATTGTAAATGTCAGTTTATGTCTGACAGTGAACTTTATAAATGGGGAGATTTAGAGGTGGTTTATATATTTGTGTCATCTTGAACATTATATGAAGAATTCAATTACATGATCATCATATTTGACATCATATTTTAACTATTAAATCACATATACAAACAGTATAGAGAAAGCCAACCCGAATCGTTCGTCCTTATTCTAAGGATTTCATGAGGAGACTGATTTAATCTCTACTGACCGTTAACATCACTTGATGGAATGCTGAGCGATGTTAAGAAATTGTCTCAGGCATGTGTCAGGTTTTAACGGCCACCATCCCTGGACATTGAAAGCGAGATTTAATGAATGTAGAAGACCAAGTTCAAGCTCGTCTGAAGTATCACAGTACATCCACAATGTTTGCCCTGGCCATACTGTAAATTGGAACTCAGTAAAAATCAACGATCGAGTAAAAAGCCTGTTTTGAGCGGTGGGTTAAAGAATCGATCTACATTCATGCGCACAAACTGATGCAGAACAGGGATGGGGAACATTACAAATTGCTGTATGTTTGGGACAATCTGTTAACATCACTTAGCATTCCATCAAGTGTTGCTAATAGTCAGTAGAGATTAAATCGGTCAGCTGATGAAGTCCTTAGCGTGAGGACAAAAGCTTCAGGTAAGCTTTCTCTATACTGTTTATGTATGTGATTAAACAGTTAAAACATTGTACATTTAACTGTTCATGTAAATAAGTATCATTTGGGAATAATTTCATTGACATTTTTGCCTTTTCATAAAATTACCCAGTCTGTGTGTCATACTAATATCATTAATTAATTCTATTGAAACTATATGACCCTCTATATATTCTGCCTAGTGTTTCATTCTTGATCGTGTCATTTCTCATGTAGAAACATGGAAACAACATGCATATTTGTCATCTCCATTTGCAGAGTATATTGTTCTTTAATCAGAATTTGCTAATTTGAGTCTCCGAAGGTATCGGTGTGGTATGAGATGATGTTCATGCTGACATTACTTTTGTCAAGAGTGGAATAACTTGAGTCTGAGTATGTATTGTTGGGTTAGGGATTAGTTACATGCTGAAATTAAATTTCTCAAGAAATGACTAACTTGAGTATGGGTAGGTATTGGTGGGGTTGGGGATGAGGAACATTCGGACATTGCATTTTTCAAGAAATGACTAATTTGAGTATGGGTAGGTATTAGTGGGGTAGGGACGAGTTGCATACTGACATTGCATTTTCAAGAAATGACTAATTTGTCAAGAGTGGAGTAACTTGAGTCTGAGTATGTATTGGTGGGGTAGG
>JAECUM010033246.1:0-33179 GCA_016617855.1 Megalonaias nervosa
TATATTAAATATATATATATATATATAATGAACCAAGAAAATAGTAATGATATTATTTCTGCTATTAAAAAACCAAAACATAACGGAATAAAAATATCTGATAATCTCGACCCTCAGAAAATCATGTGCGATTTTGAATTACTGCAACAAAGAAAATTTGATAATAAATATACACTATCTTCAAACTACAGATTCATAAAATTAATTTATCAATCCATGCTTGAATCACTAGCCATGGTAAACGACAATCAGGTAAAGCTATTTGCACCTCTTGCACGTTCTATCGAAAATATTAAATCCGAACTGTCTCACGAGTACGAAAGAAAAAAGATTGTGGATAATCGTGTAATGCAATTAAGAAAGATTATGCTATCTGATTCCGTCAATGCTGAGAGCGGTGAAGATGAACCCCTGACAGACAGAGTCAGTGACTGTAATTATGGCTAAACAAAACCCTTGGGAAAATTAACAGAGTCGAACTATTTGTTTTTGTAAGAAGATAGAATTAGACATATTCAAATACTATTCGCTGATTATATATTTTCGAAAGGGCAGATCTAGTAATATTATTTGCGACAAATTGTACCGATCGTGAATTTATGCTAAAATGTTTTGCAGCCGCATATATTGATAGAAAAGTAATTTCCCGTCCTGTTTCTGTATTTATTGATTTAATAGATCTTCTTTCAAACTTTTTACATTTTCCAGTATTTCCACGTGCGGAATTTTGACTGTGTAATAGCCTGTAAATTAGATAACCGATTATTCTGGGGGTCTCCATCAATGTGGTCAACTACAAGTCCATCTTTAATGACCCCAAAATGACATTCAAATACGAACGTATGTGAGTAATAATATTTATTTTTCCCAGCACGAAATCTAAGATAACCAGTATTGGTAACACTACCTACTGGTTTTTTCAATCTGCAGTATCTAATCACACCTTCTCGAGATGCTTCATAATTGGTAAAGATTGGATGTGACACAAACTCATTTTGCTCCATTATATATATAATATTATTTGTCTAAATCATTATTTTGAAATCTAACCAGATAATCTTCTTCTGTCTTTATAGGAGATTTACCTGATAATGTATTATTTTTTTTGTCATAATATCGTTTTAGTTCTCTATACTTTTTTCCGCCACATTTTAGACACAATTGAGTTTTTCCTCTTACTCCAACACCGCATTTCACACACGGTATTGGTCCTGTACTTCCATTTTTGATACTCTGTGCATGATTTCCGCAGTATTTGTTCACGCATGATCTGTTACACGGAGACGTATATCCAATTTTGAGCCAAGCACATTTGTTTTGTGTTTCAATCATATACAAAAGATTAATGTTCAATTAAATATATACTTGCCCTAATTATAATATGGAGGAATTATCCGTTATTGAACCTTTCCCTGCTAGATTTGACCTTGACAGACTATCAGAATATAAATTTAGTACTTCGATGCAGGATCTGGCATTAATGGTAACCGAACGTATTCGTGAAGCAAAAAAGGAATTTCGTGACGATGGTGCTGCTCATGCATGGTCCACATTCAGAGTTGGAAATGTTACTAATATGATGAATGACAAACGAGGAAAAGTAATTATTAATCACCTTGAGAATCAAAAATATTTTATTTTAATAAAATTTATTGTAAATACAGAAGAAGATATTTGGATTATTCGTGATAAGCGTGATCCAGTTCGTGTGCAGTCCGGGGTAATATTGTTTTCTTAAACAATAAATCTAAACCCGGAATACTTACTGGCATTGATAAACCCTACTATATACAGAGTTATCCAGCAACTGCAGTTGTATATGGAATATTTCCGCTGAATAATAAACCTAATGTTGCGGATCTGAAACCGATGAAAATATCAAGAATAAACTGCGTAGCTGAACGAGTTACAGAACATTTTACAAATGCGATACGTGGTAATGGCTTAACTGATTTAAGACGTAAAAAATAAACACATGGGCAGAGTCTGTTAAAGATGCTGGTGCATCTATTAAGGATGTTGCTGAACTAGAAAAGTTATTAAGATTTCCAATAACAGTAAAAACGCTGACAGGAGAGATTTTATACAAACCGAAGTATACAAAAAATGGAAACCCTATAACAATCGTTGATCATAATGCACACGCATGGACTAATGCTGTAACGATATTTCCACGAGATAGAAAAGTTAAGTTTTATGACGGTGATATCTTTGATTTTATTAAAAATATAAGTAAAAGCGACCCTGTGTCTGTTTGGTTATTTCAGAGTTCGGAATATAATCATTACGATCAGTTTGTACGGCCTAACGGTGATATTTATCGTACAGAATTTCTTCATGAAGAAATGGAACATCTTGCATTGAAATATACCTCTGATGATGTCATAGTTGGACAATTACTGAATAACCGCTTTACCGTACCATCGGTTGCTGCCCATTTCGCTCAGGAGAAAAATTCATGGAAAACGACACGATCAGAATTCCTTGAAGATGTCAAGAAAAGCTGTATAGAATATGGTCACGGTGGGTTATGGAACACCAAATACAACCATAGTGATATTATCTCGGTTGATATGGTAGCGTGTTATCCTGGGAGTTTTCTTGGATATGGAGTATGTTCTAAATACTTTAAGAGATTCGGACATCCTACACATGACATGACCAGGGTTGCGATAAACGGACCCCTTCCCATGGAAGGACCAGATGTTGACCTAACAGGATCTGCTTATGTAGAATCATTCGAGTTTAGAGAGGGTCTCCATCCGATTACTTATGCTTGATTTGGAAGACATTTTTCAGAAAAATGTTGGGTTCCGATAGTACTATTGCGGTATATGCTTGATGCTGGATTTTTAATATCGTTGAGAGTAACTGAAGCGATTATATCGTATAATTCACAGAAACAAATTTGGTTACCAGAACCGAACAGATTTAATATCGATGATACCAGAAAAGAATTCCCTGATATTGATGAAGATCATATTATTAAAATAAATAAATGCAGAAACGAATACGATGAGAAACTTGCAAAGGATCTCGGTAGAAAAATAATCGGTAAATTTACTCAAGGTGGTTCATACGATTATAAACGAGCGTGTACAAGATTGATTATGGACGATGCTGAACTAGATTTTATAATCGCTGATACAACTGAGAAAAATACGTTTATAAACAGATGTAATGCTTATTTATCAGATGGAACGAAACTAGGTACCATTGTGAGCTACCTTGATGGCGAGTCACCGCAGTTTACTCATTTAAGATCTTCGATGTTAGCTTATGTTTCGATAAACCTACTATCGATGATAAATAAATTTCCCCGTTACGCTGTCAGAGTCGCTACGGATTCATTTTATGTACATAAAAAATATAAAGATTTATTAAAACTCGGTAATGGTGAATGGGGGACATGGAGAATAAAACAAGAAAATATATTTAGTTATTCTGAATCTGCAGATGTTGAAATTATGGAGACATATTACAGAAATAATAATCAAACATCAAAGTCATCTGCACCATCTGTGTACGATCCTGTATCTAGACATAAAACCGTTTATCTTAATGGGTGTGGAGGGTCAGGTAAAACAACTCGTGTAATTAATTTATTTATGACTAATAGTTCAGATATAATTGTTTTAACACCGACGCACAAACTTGCTAGAGAAATAAAGCAACGAGGAGTAAAATCGTGTACATATCTCAGTTTCTTCAGATGGTGCGGAGACACGTGGACTCCATCGCGGATGGGTGAAAAATATATACCTAAATATATTATATGGGACGAGATATGCACGGTGTCGTTAGAAACACTAAAAACATTTCTTGAATGGTTATTGACAAAGAATACTGCTGTAATAATGTGCGGCGATCATGGTCAACCACCACCCTTTGTTGGACAGTCTCCACATGAATGGCTGAAGAATAATGTAGAATATTATGAAGAAATAAATGATGACCATAGAGGTATCGATGAACCGCTGAAGGAATTTAAAAAATTAATCAGACTTCAGCCAGACAGAGTACAATGTGAGATAATGCGAGGAGTAATTCCAGAGACTTCTATGAATGAACTTTGGACTTTATGGAATCCCGCTGATTTAATAGTCGCGAGTAGAAAGATAGTTCGTGATGAACTACAGGATAAATTATTTTTGTTACATAAAGAAAAGTTTTCAGATCTACCTGTACCTTTGTGTTATCGCCCCTCAGATACTCGACGACAGAATATTGATGTTGAAATTCCAGGTGCCTTGGTTCCACCAAGGGTACAGAATCTTGTCTTGAATGATATTTTAGTCGATATTAATGTCGTTGAGAATGCGCTGAATATGAATAAATCGCCGTGGACGTTAGGATACGCTATAACGATTCACTCGTCACAGGGATTAACTATAACTGATACTAAAATCTGGATTATAGATGATCGGATCGAGTGGTCAAATTTAGTCTATCTCGCCGTATCTCGAGTCAGGAGAATATCTCAACTACATAGGGTTATTATGAATTTTATAGAAAATAATGATCAAACTGTTAATAATGACGCAATAAGAAAAAAACTATCTGGTTATAAGCAGTGTGACAAAAAAAATAATCGTGATTTTGATATTGATGTTGAATTTATTATAAAACTAAAACAACTACAAAATAATCATTGCGCAAGTTGCAACTGTAATATGTCATGGCAGCATTCGAATCCAAGACAATTTACCGTAGACAGAATTAATAGTGATCTCGGTCATACACGTGAAAATGTGATGCTGACTTGTCTTGAGTGTAATCGACGTCGAGGCTCTGGACGTTTACAAAATTGAACGTGGTGGTAATTGTGTATCCTCAGGAATTATTTGCAATTGTTCACGTACAAATCCGCGTTGAGGGGCTGTAGAATCTAGTCTGTATATTGGAGGTCTACCAGTGGATCTAACCACGCTAGAAATTTTATGTGTAGTCACGCTCCAGATAGGATCGGTTGCTCTTTTTTTACCGCCTTCAAGTTCGCCAGGTTCATATAAATTATCTAACTGTAACATTACCTAATACTGGTTGAGAGAAAGATTCATGTCGTTGTCCATAGCCATTGGGTATATATTTTTTTTTGATCGCATTAGAAGGTTTCATGGAAGTTGCACGAGTAATTTCATTATTCAACGCAATTATCACACTCGGTAATCTTGCAACCCATTCACGAGATCTATCTTTGAGGTCAGTAGATATTTCCTTTGCGTATTGGTATCCGAATAACCGCTCAGCAAGTGTTCTATTAAATCGTTCAACGATTGCCTGAGCACGATGAATTTCAGTATGTCCTCGTCTGATTTTAACGTTATGTTTCTTCATCAACGATGATACTACTCCAAGAAATTCTTTACCAGGATCAACCTGTAGTAGTTTTGGCCATCGTAGACCACCTCGATGATAAATTCGTTCGAACGCAGATGCAACTTCGGATGCTGTTTTCGTTGATAATGGCTCCGCTTCTTTATATCTACTAGCAATATCAACGACAGTTAACGCGTATTTGTACGTGCGTGATTTTCGTCCACGTGTTTTAATGGTATCGTGTGGTAAAAACAATATCTGCTTGATGAACTTCATTAGGGACACTAACATCAAAATGCGCGTAATGAATTCTTTTAGGTGGACTTAGGAAGATTTGCCATATTGCCTGTCGTGCTAACCATGATGCAGCGACATCACGTGAAACTTTTGCTGCTTCGGCGAGTTTACTAATCGCTGCTTTACCTCTCCAGAATCCTCTCGGGGAATAATAAACATATTCCATTATGATAGTTATATAATTAATTACCAGCCCCTAACACTAGTTTACCTTTCATAGCAGTTTTTACTAGAAAACTAGCTAATTTTTCTCTGAGAAATTTATTAGGTATAGAATTTAACGCGTGAATCAGTTTCACATCCGCGAGATGTCGGTGTTGCAAATCCTTACTTTTATACGCGACATCATGAACGTGACATGCTTGATCAATCTTATTTACTGGATACTCTCCGGGTCTTGGTTGATCTTGATCATCAAGTCGGATACCGAGACGAGTTCCTGGGCCACAATAATTATATCCGGGTAAATGTTTCTCACCGGGATATTTAGCCCATAGAGTTCCTGGTAATTTTCCTAATAAAGCGGCTATATCACCACCTGTCTTTGTTCCTGACTTAGTCATGGAGACAAATTTATATTTCTTGGTACCACATTTCACACACTTGCCAGTAAGTGCACGTCTTTTATTTTTTGTTGTTACTGTCGTTAATTCAGTAGTATCGGTAGGTGCTCTGCATCGAACACAATATAGACTCATATTATTAATTATATGGATATAATTGACTTTTCTGCGACACGAAAACAAGAGCCAGTAAAGCACCATCCAGCGTTACCAAATTCTATCAGAATGATTATAATAGGCCCGTCTGGAAGTGGAAAGACGCAATTATTGCTTAATCTAATAATGCGATGGCTGAAGTGGGATAAATTGTATTTAGTGGCGCCATCTGTAGATGATCAGCGATGTTACGAAGTACTTAAAGATTTTAATGAAAACGCAAAATCGTTACATGAAGATAATGTCATAGACTTTATTACTGATATTGATGAAGCGCCATCCGTAGATGATCTCAGGGCCACTGGCCCTCATGGATTCATTAATAATTTAGTAGTGTATGATGATGTTATGCTGGACAAACAATCAAATCCAGCTAGAATATTTTCACGAGGTAGACATAAAAATACAGACGTGATTTATGTTACACAGAGGTACACACAAATTCCAAAAGTAATCAGAGACAACTGCAATATTTTGGTTGTGTTTAATGGCGTAGATAATCATACGCTGCAAAATATTTATTATACTTGGTGTTCAGGCGACATGGACATGAATAAATTTAAAAATTTCTTTTCAAAAGCACAAGCTGCTCCCTTTGGTTTTGTAACGATACATTTACATGATCCTAGGTCAAGATATCGCAACGGACTTGATACAATTTTTGGATAAAAATCATAGCAGCAGAGAGGGTGAATGACATACGTATGTGACCAGATTGTGAAAAAATCTGGCCAATTAAAGAAGTTTTCATTATTAAGACAAAAACTTATTTTTTCAGCCTTCGTAGGAACCCTTAATTTTCAAAAATAAGGTCTCTACAAAGTTGTAGGGTCCACCCTCTCTGCTGCTTCCAACGATCTTGATGAGGTAAGCCTATTTTACCATGTTTCATCAAAATTGGAAAAACAAATACAGTATTTTGAATGGTAACAGGCACATTTAAGTCACAATTACATGTGGATCCCATTTATTATCTAATGCAAGACCTTGCTCATATAAGTTGATGCTTGAAGTTTGATCAAAATCAAATAAAAACATATATGACTTCCACGAAGGTAACAAAAAGCTAAACCAATCACATGCAAGATTTATCTCATTAATATTAATGTCTCTTTGTCCTTGCTTACATTCCAAGTATGCTTCGTGCGCTTTCACCATGTATAAGACCTACAATAAATATTTTTTAATAAGAAAATGCCAATGAAGCGAAGGTTTCTCTTATTCGTAATAAACCCCTGGACAAGATGGCACTCATCAACAAATTCATAAACTTGCTGCACCTTTAATTGCAAAATCTTTAACGCACATTATAAAAGCCAAAGAATAACAACTAGTAACTTGCCAGAGACATTTCAACGTACAAAGGCGATAGCTACCTTTAACACAGAAGAAAACGAAGGTTCAGGGAAATAATGTCAATATTATCAGTTATTTCCAAAGTGTGTGGCCTATTCAGTTCATGCGGTAAGTAAATACTGCATATAGTCTAATGCCTAAACAGTAGCGATCGGTGTAGAAAGTCACCGGACCTTATGACGTTTGGTGCAAATATTAGATCACAAACTTGTACTAATCATTCTAGGTCGCATGAGACCTCGTTTAAGTCCTCTCCTTATTTATTTAAACAGCTTGCTATATGTAATGAATTCACCAATACACATTTAATTGCAAATGATGCAACTTTGTATATGTCTAGTGTTGATGCTCAGGTTATCCCAGCATTATTAGATTTAGACCCTTATTAGAGTTTAAAGAAGGGCAAAACAAATTAAGATGGTAATAAATGAAGGTACGTATAATTGTATGAACTGATGACATCAATAAAATACCTAACTTATAGAACCCAATACTATTTCAAACAATAAAAACCGATTGGTTAGAAAATATTAAGATTACAAACTTGTGTTTTTGTATCAACTGACAATATTATACAAATAGAACGACAATTCTTAATATTTGAAAGCAATGACATCCAAAATTGACATACTCAATAGAATCAAGAAATAGTTGCATACAGACACTTACATTCAATGCTTCAAAGGGTACATTCTTCCACCTTTGGATTACTGTTCAAAATATGTACAAACAGGGCCAGATCTCAGCTTAATGGGATTTATAAACTTAAAATGGCAGCACTTATTTATTTATGCATATATTGATTATTCAACAAAATCATCGTTTACATAACTGAAATGTCTGTTAATAGATGAAAGACTTAATTTTAAGGTTTACTTGGGACTACATCATCTATTGCATGGGATTTATTCAGGCCTTACTCACGTCTTTACACTTTGATATCAACATAACACAGAAACATTCATCTACCCAAACCTAGAACTGAGCGATTTAAGAAAAGCTTCAGTACACTAAAACAATTCTGTGGACGTAGCGTACATTTTGCAGAAATATTACAGTATTTAAGTAGAGATATCTATAGCATGTATATACTGCTGATAGATTAAAATAGAGTTAGTATTTATAATTCTAATGGTTTATAATAGAAGTTTGTATTTATAATGCGACTAGAATATAACAGAAGTTGGTGCTTATATTGCTAACAGATCGTACTAGAAGTTTATATGTATACTGCAAATAGATTATAATAGAAGTTTGTATTTATAATGCTACTAGAATATAACAAGTTCCTATTTATAATGCTAATAGATTATAAGTTCGTATTTATAACGCTAATAGATTACAATAAAAGTTCGTATTTATAATGCTAACACATGTTAAACTGTATAGTAATTACTATTAACTTTGTATGCTATAAATTAGTATACTTTCTCATTATGAGGCTCTTAAAGGAGAATAGACCTATGCTAAACAAATCGCCCTCTTTATATAAAGGCTCATTATTATTAGGATTTATTTATTTATTTATTTATTTATAGTTCAAGTTATTTAAACTAATCCTAGATCTCCAATATATATATATATGCAAACTCAAAAGCTGATCAAAAGCAAATCAAAATTACGACTCCCAGAGTAGTAACGAACTCAGCGAATCAAATGAGAGACCACCTCATTAATGTATGGATCTCATACTTTATCGAAACTCTCCGAGAACTTGAAAATATATGCATAGATGGCAGATTTGAGCAGAATTGGATCAGAAATATGACTTCCAGAGTGAAAAGAAGCTCAGCCAATTAGATGCCAGATTACTTCATAGACAGTGACGCTCAATCATGCATATGTTTCATGTCTGATCAAAATAGAAGTGGACCTATGGCTTCAAGATTTTGGACAAGCTTAGCCAGTCAGATGCACGATTATTTCGTTAATATCCAGGTTCATATTTCAAGTTTTATCAGAATCCGATGTAAAACCAACTCGTTAATATGTGCATCTCGCTCATTATCGAACTTGTCAAACACCTTGATAACAAAAGCCTATATTCAAAGACTGATCAGAAATAGAGCTTATAGAGAGGTAACAAGCACTTCCATCAAATGATAAAAGGCAATAACTCTAACGAAACCTGCAGAAGGAGCCGGTTGTGATTTGTCAATATGCACATGTTCATGTTATGAACAAACTATTTACCAAGCTTCAATACATCAATACAATTCTTGAAAATCGGCGGGATGAGTTGCTATGAATAGCTTGTAACATTTACTGTTGCAAGACAAAAATGGTAATAATAAGATATATGGCAGGAGCAAAGTGGTTTGAATACACATCCATCTTTCAGGTGATAACCATACTATGTTCCAAGTTTCATGGAATAGGTCCAAAAATGCGACACTAGTTACGTAATAAGTATCGACCAGAAGAACAGATGAGCGGACACAAGGATTATAGGTTTAGGTATAAGAAGAAATGAAAGACAGGTAATTTAAGCAAAGATTTTATAGTTCACGTCTATACTTCAGTTTCTATGCAATTACCATGTTTATGTTGTCTTAAAAAGAATTTTTTAAATCAACAATTAAAACTATTTTCAAGTTTACAAATAAATTTAGACAAAATAATATTAATGCAACATTTAACCTAGATCTAATGATGTTTAATTATGTTTGTTTTAAGGACGGGTATTATAGTATGCTTGAACCAATTGAAAATGTGTGCATAACAGTGATTATAAAGCATGGAAATACATACTGAGGTGATCTATACAGTACTCTCATAACCTAATAGTAACATGATTCGATCAATATTGTTATCGTGGGTGCAAGAACAAAATTATTTAAATATTCCTTATAGTTGTATTAAACTTTATCAGTCAAATAATTATTTTACTTCTTTGACAAATAATTCAAATGATGTTATCGTGAGACTAAAAATAACGATGGTGGAAGTCATTTTGATATGTTGATGTTTATCGTAAGAGATGAATGAATATTTCCTTACCCAGTATATAACCAGTTTGTTATATTAACAAATACGACGAGTGTCTTTTTAACGCATTATTTGAATCCAGGAATACGTTTTGAAGAGAAGCTTCATTATATTATGTTTCTTGTAACATAGGGTCATAATAGCTCTTCTGAGTATTTCTCTGTCTCATTCAGGGCATCGTCTTTGTATGAGATCCCCTTAAGAAAGATGACTAAGAATTCAGCAAGTTTTACAGATTCAGTCGTGATAATATCTGTATGCACTTGCATATGGTCATATGCTGAATCATATTTAGAAAATCGTGTTATCTTGTCTTCCTTGAAGCAATGGGTCAAAATATATTGTATCAACAGATCGATGTCTGATTCAGGGCATCATCTTGTTGTAATCAAGACACATAACTCGGTGACACCTACCTTCTATTCTTTATTTCAACTGTACACAACTGTTTCTTCTTGTGGAAAATTTGTCAAACAAGTCTGTTTTTGTAGAGCTGCTTATGCCCTCCTTCATATTTAAAAAAATAGTTAACAAATATCTGATCGTATAATGAATATTTAAAATAAGAACCATTACAATGGAACAGACGTTCATCAGCACATATTAGGTTTGAAAACCTTGAAAAGAAGCCGTGAAAAGAAATTAACAAAAATACAGAGAAAAAGTAAGTTTCTTTACAATGGAAGGTCCACGTGCATGAGTTTCAATTAATTTATTGACATAGAGAATCTCCCCAAACCAAAAGAAATTGAGAATTCAAGTAATTCTAAAACGTTAATCAAAATAATACCCAGTATGCATATGCATGTGGTCATATGCTGGTTCATTCTTGATTCCCGGACAGAAGAAAGACAGAGTATTTCCCAGTGCTGTTGAAGCATTATACCAGCTCTGAAATAATAACAATAATAATAATAGCAACACAAACAGCAGTGACCTGACCATGTGTATGTGCGTATATGTCAGTGTTGGCTTACCTTTCCATCATGTTTTCCTATATTTATTGGAAAAATAAGCTGAATGATAGCAATAATATTGGAACATATAGGTATGCTTAATAATAGCTCACGATCCACAGTGAGTTCTATTAACACAATCAAAGAATACTATATTTCTGTTAATGCAACTTGAGTTCTTTTGACAAAAGTATGTTTTATATTTTATATATATATATATTATAAAATAAGCAACACCAACACGTTGAATGTGGCCGGTTTCGCTTCATTGCTTCATCAGATTGAATTCAAACTGTATTTATTATCATTTATTACGTCATTAAATATATTCTGTTTCTAAGTGATCAATAATATAAACAATATGACATAAACAAGATGACGTCATATTTACATTTTTAACCTAATTGCCTTATTCTTTAACGAATAGTTGACATGGAAATATGCATATACAGCACAGATTAATGATATTTTAAGACATAAAAATACGAAAAACTGGATCTTAAAGATACGTAAATCTCTATTGAACACTATCTCAAAACCTTTTATGAATAAATAGAGATAAACAGTTTTATTAATATTCTTATTTTGTATAATGCACGTTTGAATAAAATACAATACTATCTTGATATATTATTGACGAATGTTCACTATTTTATCAGCACTCCAATTATATAATAAAAAATTATTAAAAAATTATGGTATGCATAATACTTATCATAAAATAAATAAGTATTCTATAAATAATTAATCACAATATATTCAGAATTAATTTTAAATGCCCTTTCATTTTTAAGGAATTATTAAACTTTTAATGATATTAGTTTATACTTTCACAAGTTAAGTTATTCAGTAAATTAGATCTCTCCTTTCAACCTATTGTTACAGCTGATTCTGAGATGGAACGTCTGCTAAAGGAAACCTATTGGATTCACTGTCTTAATACAGTATATTCAAAAGGTCTAAATTCCAAAACACTATACGACATTCATTAATCTATTTTTTTTTAAATTATGTCCCTTCTTTACATATAGTTAAGAATATTTTTTATATTATTCTAATTTACTGAATAACTTAACTAGTGAAAGTATAAACTAATATCATAAATATAAGTTTAATAATTCCTTAAAAATGAAAGGGCATTTTAAATGAATTCTGAATATATTAAGATTAATTATTTATAGAATACTTATTTATTTTATGATTATAAATATTATGCACACCATAATTTTTTAATAATTTTTTATTATATAATCGGAGTTCTGATAAAATAAGGAACATTCGTCAATAATATATCAAGATATTACTGTATTTTATTCAAATGTGCATTATACAAAATAAAAATATTAATAAAACTGTTTATCTATTTATTCTTAAATTATATATATATATATATATATATATATATATATATATATATATATAATCCTGTTAATCATCGTGAGTTCGATTAGCACAATCACAGGTTGTTATATTTCTGCTAATGCATCGTGAGTCCTGTTAGCACAAAGGATGTTATTTATATTTCCGCTAATCCTATAACTATTTAGCTGAGCGTAGTACAGAATGTATTTGGTCTGATTTTCCAGTGACAACATATGCAACAAACGCTAAAAAAAAACTTGCTGTTCAATACACTGATAAAAGTTTTACTTATCTATGAACAAGCGTACTTCATTCACTCCCATGACTGGGCCGTAAATAGATTTTTAAAGATTAAAATGTCCATGCAATTGTCTTGCAAATTATACATTGTATGCAGCAGAAATGTAATTATTTCTGTATGATGTAGTTTTTGACTTTCTGGAGAAAAATAATTATCAGGCTATTTATGGTTTTGATATAATGAGTATAACAATATAAGTACGATATGAAATTATGTACACACTTACCGGGTCTTGCGTAAAGAATACCATCCGTTTTATAGTAATTTTCACAATGTATCCAAGCTGATTTTGTTTACTCCATTCGCTCTGAACCTAAAACAGATTAAAAACATGGCTGACAGGTTATCACATGAGAAGGTTTCTTTTCCTCTTGGATTCGTTTCATATATAATCTGTTATAAGGAGGCACAGTGATGTGTGTGTGTGTGTCTATCTGTGTCTGTGTGTGTCTGTAGATTCCTTTACATTTTTCTTGATGAAAATGCAAAATAATTTCAAACCATGGAAACATACGGAAAATTCTTAAAATAAATCTTCAAACAAATATGTAGCACCATACTGACAGGAAGAACTGGAAATCGAAACACCTGCATCCACGGGAGTTTGACGTTTCTTGCATCAAAGTCTATGAAACGTTAATAAAAGAAGAAATACCTGTATCTATCGTATCTGGACTAACTAGTATAGATACAGTTATTTGTATATATATATATATATATATATATATATATATATATATATATATATATATATATATATATATATATATATATATATATATATTGGTGTATATATTTATGATATTGATACACCTGTTTGTATATATTTATATCATAGATACAGATATTTGTATACATTTATAGTATCGATATAGTTATTTGCATATCTCTATAATATAGATACAATTATTTGCATATATTTATAGCAAAGATATCCAGGAGGTCGTGGGTTTTATCCCTCGCCGAGTCATACCAAAGACTTACAAAAATGGTACTAACAGCTGCCTCGCTTAACGCTCAGCATTAAGAGGTTAGTGTTTTTGGACTGGTCGGCCTGGTGTCAAGATAATGTGACTGGGTGGGACATCATGTTACATGTCTGCGGCATGATGCCCCAGTGCTAGACATCACTATAAACTGCCACAGTACAGACACTGTAGCGTTATGACTGAAAAATTGTTAAAGCTACGTTAAAAATCCAAATCACACACATACTCATCTGTAAAGATTAATCTGCTTTGTTGGTAGGAGCGTGATGAGATGATTAAGGAACTAGGGAACAATTGTGACATGTCAGAGGACGTCTGACAATGGTCATACGAAGATTTGCCCTCCCGTGCTTATTTCATCAGATAAGGGGTTTTAAACTATTGGAGTTTACAGTCTGAATTAAATATGAGAAAAAATTGCGTTCATAACAACGAATGTCCAAATATTGGAATTGGTCAAAATATCGCTATCACAAAGGGACTTGGTTACAAGTATTGTTACGTTTCGGCTCGTTTAAAGTAACCCAAAGAAAAGAGTGACTACAACAAGCTTTGTAAATTTTAACAAAAATAATTTATTTCCCTAGAAAACACGGTGAAAAGGTAAATATATGAAACAAGACTTACGATTTACGAAGAAGATCCAAAAATTTGCCCTAATATTGTGAAAACACATAAGTCCTGTGACTAAACAGTTCTAAATTGACGTAGTCTGAATCTCAATTCCGTTCCAAGATGGCGGATGATGATGTCAGACGAAGGTTAAACACAAATGTCCAGAATTTTCACTGTGAATCACAATTTGTATTGTTCTGTTCCAATTTAGAAATAATTTCAGCAAATGTCTTTATCCAAAGCCAGTTGTGTAGTTCTCCAGGGAAAATTATTATTTAGAAGGTAGACGGAGTAGAACTATCCTCAATAACAAAACACATGTTATTCTTCATACGTACGAACGAACAACTCTTTCCAGCACAAAAGAATACCTTCTTAAGGTATTGAAAACTCTATATGATGTTATGATGTGACTCTCTAAGATGTTAAAATATGACTCCAGACTAGTTCGCAGCTACCTGAGTATTTTAAAGCAAACTAATACGTCATTTCATGTACAAGCATGAAGAAATCGTGGAGATTTCGAAATATCGCCAGCGTAGTATAGAATGTCAACAAGTATTATTAGTAATGACCGTGGTCACAACCAATCATTTACATAGCTATTTCCGAATGTTTACTTGAATCGACAAAAACCGTCAAGCAAAAATCGTGCTTACGCGAGTAACATTTACGTTTTAAATAAACACGATGTTTCTAACAAAATATCAGATCCTGCGAACATAATCATCATCATTATAATAATTATTTTAAATGATATAAAAATGGAATAAAAATGAAATAAAAAGAATTAGGAAGAATTCAAATTTTAGCACATGTAATTTAACTACAGGGTCGTAACACTTTCCCCCATAAAGAAAAAAGATTTATGTAATAAAGCTTTCTTTTTTACCAGATGTAAATTATACACGAGGTAAAAAAAATTACATAAGAAGAACTCTTATGAATTATACAAAGATATATATGAAAATGATATTTCTATACACGGGAAAGTGCATCTGCAATTAAATTGTCTTTTCCTTTGATGTGCCTGATATCAAGATTGTACTCTTGCAAAAATAAACTCCATCTCAATAGTCTTTGATTCTTATTTTTAATCCTGTCGATGAAAGTAAGGGGGTTGTGATCACTTAACACAACAACCGAAGAAGGAGCTGAACTGATATAAACTTCAAAATGCTGTAATGCTAGCATTAAAGCCAAGCATTCCTTCTCAATTGTTGAGTAGTTTCTTTGGTGTTTATTTAATTTCTTAGAGAATTAACACACTAGGTGTTCAACACCATTTTTGTCATCTTGAAGCAATACTGCTCCAACCCTAACATCACTTGCATCCACAGATAGTTTGAATGGTTGACTGAAATCTGGAGCTGTTAAAACTGGTGCATTTTTAAGTATGGCTTTTAATCTATCGAAAGCCTCTTGACATTTTTCAGTCCAAAGAAACTTGTTTTTCTTTCTCAACAAGTTTGTCAGAGGTTCAACAAAATCAGAAAAATTAGAACAAAATTTTCGATAGTACCCAGCCATACCCAAAAATCGCATCAGCTGTTTTTTACTGACAGGCACATGAAATTCAGAAATAGCCTTGACCTTAGCATCTATAGGTTTAACCTGACCATGTTCCACAATATGTCCTAGAAAAGTAACACAAGCAAGGCAGAACTCACTTTTAGATAAATTAATTGTCAAATTTGCATCCGTGAGTCTGTCGAAGAACTTCCGAATCGTGGCTAGATGTTCTTTCCAGGTGTTGTTGTAGATGATGACATCATAAATATAGGCATCACAATTGTCTAGACCAGAAGTAATCATATTCATAAGGCGTTGAAAAGTACTTGAAGAACCCTTCATCGAAAATGGCATTACTTTATGCTGGTAGAGTCCATCTGGAGTCACAAATGCCGAAATTTCTTTTGCTCTTTCCGTTAGTGGAATTGGCCAAAATCCTTTCAGAAGGTTGAATTTAGTGACGTATTTGGCATTTCCAATTTTGTCGATACAGTCATCGATTCTTGGCAATGGAAATGAGTCTTTTTGTCACACTGTTCACCTTCCTATAATCCGTACACATTCGGAAAGTTTTATCAGGTTTCGGAACAAGAATGCACGGTGAACTCCAACCACTCTTACTGGGCTCTATAAAATAATTTTCCAGTAAATACTGAATCTCTTTTTTCATGTATTCCTGTTTAAAAGGATTCATCCTGTATGGGTGTTGTTTCATGGGTTTTGAATCTACTATTTCAACGTCGTGAAAAATTTTGTTTGTCCTTGTAGGTATGTCTGCCAACAAGTGCTCATATTCAGACAATAATTGTTTAAGTTCACTTTTTTCTTGGTTTTGTAAATGAGAAAGTTTCTAGTCTAGATTTTCCATAACTTCCGAATTCCGAAGATTGGTTGTTCCAAGATCAGTAGAATCCAACTGAATTCCGTCATTCAAATCCTCAGTTGGTGGGACAGGTACAACTAAATTAATTGCATTATTTACCTGGCTATTTCTTTTAAAATAATAGTACGCTATTAATTTAGACTTGAGTACTAATATTATCATTTAACTCATTTATTTTCTTCTTTACTTTGTAAGGGCCATAAAATCTTAATTGAAGAAAATTCTGCAGAATGAGCAAGAGAGAATGGACTTTATTACAGGACTCAAAAATTCTCTCTAGTAAAATTTGGTGAAACCATAGTTTCACTTTTGGCTTGAACTGCTGAATGCCAAATTCAAGCACAACAAGCTGGAACATACCAGACTTGAAATTTGACCTTTGACCAGATTGAACAAATTTGAGAAGGCCAAATTGAGCAAAATTCCTCAAAGGAATTACCTCTGGAAAACTTGTTGACGCACACATGATGGTCAACAAATTTTGGTTGCCTGACTTGGTCTTTGGTAAGGGATCAAAACAATCTACCATAATTCTACTGATTGGTTCGTGAAATGCAGGAATTGGTTGCAGATGAGCTTTAGGTATCTTTTGATTTGCTTTTCCTACAATTTGACACGTATGACAAGATCTACAAAACTTGCACACATCACTTGTGATTTTTGGCCAATAGAAGTGAGTCAAGATCTTGTGATACGTTTTATTTATCCCTAAATGACCAGCCAGAGGAGTTTCATGGGGCCAAACTAAGCATTTCCTGTCTGTAAGGTTTCGGAACCACAATCTGATATTTTACTGACCATTCGTCACTAGCAGGTGTCTCGGGAGGTCTCCATTTTCTCATAAGAACTCCATTTTTAATGAAGTAACAGACAGGTACTTCAGTTGCTTCAGTTTCACTAACGGCCCGCTGAAACAAACAGGAGATCTCAGGATCCTTCTCCTGTTCGACGACAATTGATTGTCGTTTATCACCCTGATTAGATAAAAGAGAATGAGTATTCAAAAGAGGATCACTATGATCAATACCTTTTGACTGATCTAAATTAGAAGTGAAAGTGACCTCATCAAAAGCCTGACCAATACATGTGTCAGCTAAAGGAATACATTCCTTGTCAAAATCATTCTCAAGAGCTTTCTTTGCCATAGCTATGGTAACTGCACAAGCTGGGAATAAATCAGGGATTTCTTTTTCAATAGGATCAACTTTCTGATCCAAAGAAGGCTTGTCAGTTACAAGTGGATTAACCACAACCTTGTCTCCAGCTAAGTCATTGCCTAGCAACAAATGAATGCCCTCAACGGGTAGGTTAGACACTATACCGACTGTCACAGGTCTTGAAACTAAGTCTGATGACAAATTTACAGAATGGAGAGGAACGTTAACAAAGCCGCACTCTACTCCCTGAATGAGAACACTCATTAGAACAGGTCTTCTCAGAAGAAGGAAAAATACCTGAAACTAAAAGACTCTGAGAAGCTCCTGTATCCCTCAAAATTTTAGCACATGTAATTTAACTACAGGGTCGTAACAGTATGCATATTTAGTATAAATATAATTTATATTATTATTATTAATATTTCTTATGTCTACATGCAGTTGTAACCCGTCATATCACATTATCATTTCTAACTTCTTAGTATTTTAACTTATCCGAGTTTTTCATTGTTTGAATTAAATGCATATACGGGTATATTACTAATACATATATTGGCATATTACTATTGCATATACTGGCATATTATTGCTGCTTATATTGGCATATTACTATAGCATATACAGACATATTACTCCTCATCTATTGGCATATCACAGATGCATCTACTGGCCTATTACTGTTGCATCTACTCTCATATTACTACTGTATATACTGGCATATTAGTATTCCATATACTGGCATATTACTATAGCATATATTTGCTTATTACTATTGCATATACTAGCATATTACTCCGCATCTATTGGCATATCACTATTGCATCTACTGTTATATTACTATTGCATATACTAGCATATTAATATTCATTTTCTCGCCTATTAATATTCCATATACTGGCATATTACTATTGCATCTATTGGCATATTACTATTGCATATACTGGCATATTATTGTTGCATCTACTAACATATTAATATTGCATATACTTGGCATATTACTACTGCTTATATTGACTTATTACTATTGCATATACTGGCATATTACTACTGCATAAATTGACTTATTACTATTTCATATACTAGCATATTACTCCGCATCTACTGGCATATCACTATTGCATTACTATTGAATATACTAGCATATTAATATTGCATTTTATGGCCTATTAATATTCCATATTGTTACGTATATGTAATTAAATTGCTTGTGTGTTAGTTTTAAAATTCTTTTTTATTTTATTTTTGTTTCATTACATTTTATTGTAATGATTATTGAAAGGATTCGAAATTCTTTTTCAGTAATTCGATAGTTTCTTTTAGTAAATGTTGTATATCTAAGACGTAAAACGTGTTACATGAGAATTATTTATAGTTAACCAAGTTCGTTTTGGGTTGGGAAGTTCGTAAACAGGCAGCTAAAATGATTGGTCAGTATCAAGACCATACTTTGCTTGCGTGATCACCATGTGTAAACGTTTTTTTAATTATTGGTTCTTAAGTGAGGCTACACTGGTGTACGTGATAGATTTCTTGTAGTAAAAGACCACATGACCCATCTCGCGAGACTTGAAATGATGTTTTTGGGGTTTAAATACGCATTCTTAATATTTTTCTGTCAGAGTCGTTTTAACATCTTGAAGGAACGAGGTGGGTTTTTTTATTTGTTGCCAGATTGTTTGTTTTTCATCTGATTTTTGGATTTAATAATTTATTCTCCTGGAAATTCAACAAGTTGACTTTTTTATAAAAAAAAAAAAGTCTGAAAGATGTTCATAGAAATTTATTCTGGAATTATTCGGAAACAAAAACTGTGATTCAATTGAGGAATTGTTGATATTCGTACATGGACCACATCTGACGTCATCGCCTTCCATATTTGTATGTCGTCGAGATTCGAACCTGGATTCTAATAGAACTATTTAGTGATAGGATTTGTATTTTTTCATTCTTAGGATTAAATTTTGGATTATATTCACCAACCGTAAGTCCTATTTACCAATTTTTACATTGTTTTCTAGGGAAATAAATTATTTTGTTAAAATATACAAAGCTTGTTGACTTCACTATTTTCTTCTGTTACATTTGTACGAGCCTACACGTAACAGGAGAAATTTGGGTCGCTCGTCCTTGGGATATATGAATTTTGGTTAAATATTTCAGAAAATTGCTTTTTGAAATTTAAATTCTTCTAGTTTTTAAATCCCAAGTACTATTTTACATTTTTATTTGAAATCTTAAGTGAAAACAACAGGCTTTTATTCACAATGTCATCAAAAGTGGAAACTTTTCCTTCTAATCCAACTCTGGAGCAGTTGGATAGTCTGAAAAAAGATGAGTTGCTTGAACTTGCCAGAAAGAACGATCTTTCTGAAGCAAAATCTTCCTTAACGAAACAAGAAATTAACAATATTTTGATTCAATATTTGGTGGGGAAAAGTATCTTTGATAAAAGTGTTTTGGCATCAGTCAGTAAGTCTATGACAGACACTGACATTAAAGTAATGGAATTAAAAATGAAATACCAGATGGAAGTCGAGCTAAAAAAGTTGGATCTAGAGATAATACAGCTTGAGTTTGAGCTAGAAGAAATGCAAAGGAAATCAAGAGAGAATGATAAACAAAGGCAGTTACAGAAAGAACAAATGGAGTAACAATTTAAAGAAAAAAGGGAAGCAATCCAATTGCAATTTAAAAAAGAAATGGAAAAAAGACAAAGGCAATTTGAAGAGTTCAAGAAGTGCACTCATAATGACATTAAAACTCATTTTGAGGAGCATAAGATCGAAACCTTGGAAAATGCTGCTCTTGCTGCTGATAAGTACTCCTTAACTCATAAAGTTCCTGTTGTAAGCAAAACGTTCACTCAGCAGTCTACTGGTAGAAAGGTATTTCAGCCTAATACGACTCCTCCTAAAATTCAATCTGGCACAACTTCTAAAAATCAAGCTTCTGATAAACTTGATTCAAAATCCTTATCTCTGCCTACGTGTACCTATTGCAAGAAAAAAGGACACGTCATTTCTGATTGCTTCAAGTTGAAATATAGGCATCAGACTCAAGATAGACTTATCCCAAATGCTCTTATTTTTAAGAGGTCAAGGTCACGGTCATGTATTGAAAGCAATACATTTGGTGGGTCTCATAAACCCCAGTCTGATTTTATTATGGAGAATTATGAGCCATTCATGTCGAAGGGTTCTATATCACTCTTGGGTGATTTGGCCAATCCTATCCCTATTAAAATTTTAAGAGATACAGGAGCTTCTCAGAGTCTTTTGGTGTCAGGTATTTTGCCTTCTTCTGAGAAGTCCTGTCCTAATGAGAGTGCGGCTTTGTTAATGTTCCTCTCCATTCTGTAAATATGTCATCAGAAATAGTTTCAGGGCCTGTGACAGTCGGTATAGTGTCTACCCGTTGAGGGAATTCATTTGTTACTAGGCAACGACCTAGCTGGAGACAAGGTTGTGGTTAATCCACTTGTAACTGACAAGCCTTCTTTGGATCAGAAAGTTGATCCTATTGAAAAGTATACCCTGATTTATACCCAGCTTGTGCAGTTACCAGAGCTATGTCAAGGAAAGTTCTTGAGAATGATTTTGATAAGGAAAATATTCCTTTAGCTGACACATGTATTGTTCAGGCTTTTGATGAGGTCACTTTCACTTCTAATTTGGATCAATCAGGTGGTATTGATCACAGTTATCCTCTTTCAAATACTCATTCTCTTTTATCCAATCAGGGTGATAAACGACAATCAATTGTCGTCGAACAGCAAAAAGATCCTGAGATCTCCTGCTTGCTTCAGAGGGCCATTAGTGAAACTGAAGCCACTGGAGTACCTGTCTGTTACTTCATTAAAAATGGAATTCGTATGAGAAAATGGAGACCTCCCGAGGTACCTGCTAATGACGAGTGGTCAGTAAACTATCAGATTGTAGTTCCAAAATCTTACAGACAGGAAATACTTAGTCTGGCGCATGAAACTCCTCTGGCTGGTCATTTAGGGATAAATAAAACTTATAACAAGATCTTGACTCACTTTTATTGGCCAAAAATTAAAAGTGATGTTTGTAAATTTTGTAGATCTTGTCATACTTGTCAAATGATAGGAAAACCTAATCAGAAGATACCTAAGGGTCATCTGCAACCAATTCCTGCATTTGACGAACCATTTAGCAGAATTATGGTAGACTGTGTTGGTCCCTCACCTAAGACCAAGTCAGGCAACCAATATTTGTTGACCATTATGTGTGCGTCAACAAGATTCCCAGAGGCAATTCCTTTGAGGAATATTATAGTAAAAGCTTTGATAAAGTTTTTAACTCAATTTGGCCTTCCTGAATCTGTCCAATCAGGTCAAAGGTCAAATTTCATGTCTGGACTTTTCCAGCATGTTATGCTTGAATTTGGCACTCCGCAATTCAAGTCAAAAGTGAAACTATGGTTTCACAAAACTTTACTTGAGAGAACATTTGAGTCCTGTAATAGAGTTCTATCTCTCTTGCTCATTCTACAAAGTTGTCTTCAATTTAGATTTTACGGCCCTTGCAAAGTAAAGAAGAAAATGAATGAGTTATATTATAATAATAGTACTCTGGTCTAAATAAATTAATGGAGTACTAGTATATTGAAAGAGAAAGCCAAGTAAATCATACAATTAATTTAGTTGTACCTGTCCCACCAACTGAGGATTTAGGTGAAGAAATTCAACTGGACACCGTTGATCTTGGAGCAACAAATCTTCGGAATTCGGACATTATGAAAGATCTAGACCAGAAACTTTTACATTTGCAAGAACAAGAAAGAAATGAACTTAAACAGTTATTATTCGAATATGAGCACTTGTTTCCAGATATTCCTACGAGGACAAACAAAATTTTTCATGACGTTGAAATTGTAGATTCAAAACCTGTGAAACAACACCCATACAGGATGAACCCTCTCAAACAGGAATACTTGAAAAAGGAAATTCAGTATTTGTTGGAGAATGATTTCATTGAGCCCAGTAAAAGTAATTGGAGTTCACCATGCATACTTGTTCCGAAACCGGATAAAACTTTCCGTATGTGCACTAATTATAGGAAGTTGAACAGCATGACAAAAACAGATTCATTTTCATTACCAAGAATCGATGATTGTATTGATAAAATTGGAAATGCCAAGTACGTCACCAAATTTGACCTTCTGAAAGGATTTTGGCAAATTCCACTTACAGAAACAGCGAAAGAAATTTCGGCATTTGTGATTCCAGATGGACTCTATCAATATAAAGTACTGCCGTTTGGGATGAAGGGTTCCCCAAGTACGTTTCAACGCTTGATGAATATGATTACTTCCGGTCTAGATAATTGTGATGCTTATATTGATGATGCCATCATCTACAACGACACCTGGAAAGAACATTTAGCCACGATTCGGAAATTCTTTGACAGACTCACTGAGGCAAATTTGACAATCAATTTATCTAAAAGTGAGTTCTGCCGTGCTTGTGTAACTTTTCTAGGACATATTGTGGGACATGGTCAAGTTAAACCTATAGATGCTAAGGTCAAGGCTATCTCTGATTTCCTTGTGCCTGTCAGTAAAAAGCAACTGATGCGATTTTTGGGTGTGGCCGCATACTATCGAAAGCTTTGTTCCAATTTGTCCAATATTGCTGAACCTCTGACAAATTTGTTAAGTAAGAGAAACAAGTTTCTCTGGACCGAAAAATGTCAAGAAGCTTTTGATAGATTAAAAGCCATACTCAAAAGTGCGCCGGTTTTAACAGCTCCAAATTTCAATCAGTCTTCTAAATTGTCTGTGGATGCAAGTGATGTTGGGGTTGGAGCAGTATTGATTCAAGACGACAGCATAGGTATTGATCACCCAGTGTGCTATTTGTCTAAGAAATTAAATAAGCACCAAAGAAATTACTCAACAATCGAGAAGGAATATTTGTCTTTAATATTGGCATTACAACATTTTGAAGTTTACATTAGCTCAGCTCCTTCTCCGGTTGTTGTGTATAGTGATCACAACCGCCTTACTTTCATCGACAAGATGAAAAATAAAAATCAAAGATTATTAAGGTGGAGTTTGTTTTTGCAAGAGTATAATCTGAACATCAGGCACATCAAAGGAAAAGACAATTTGATTGCAGATGCACTTTCCCGTGTATAGAAATATTATTTCATATACACTTTATATAATTCATAAGAATTTTCTTATGTAATTTTGTTTACCTCATGTATAATTTAGATATGGTAAAAAGAAAGCTATATTATATAAATCTTTCTTTTTTCTTTATGGGGGAAGTGTTATGTATATGTAATTAAATTGCTTGTGTGTTAGTTTTAAAATTCTTTTTTATTTTATTTTTGTTTCATTACATTTTATTGTAATGATTATTGAAAGGATTCGAAATTCTTTTTCAGTAATTCGATAGTTTCTTTTAGTAAATGTTGTATATCTAAGACGTAAAACGTGTTACATGAGAATTATTTATAGTTGACCAAGTTCGTTTTGGGTTGGGAAGTTCGTAAACAGGCAGCTAAAATGATTGGTCAGTATCAAGACCATACTTTGCTTGCGTGATCACCATGTGTAAACGTTTTTTTTAATTATTGGTTCTTAAGTGAGGCTACACTGGTGTACGTGATAGATTTCTTGTAGTAAGAGACTACATGACCCATCTCGCGAGACTTGAAATGATGTTTTGGGGGTTTAAATACGCATTCTTAATATTTTTCTGTCAGAGTCGTTTTAACATCTTGAAGGAACGAGGTGGGTTTTTTTATTTGTTGCCAGATTGTTTGTTTTTCATCTGATTTTTGGATTTAATAATTTATTCTCCTGGAAATTCAACAAGTTGACTTTTTTATAAAAAAAAGTCTGAAAGATGTTCATGGAAATTTATTCTGGAATTATTCGGAAACAAAAACTGTGATTCAATTGAGGAATTGTTGATATTCGTACATGGACCACATCTGACGTCATCGCCTTCCATATTTGTATGTCGTCGAGATTCGAACCTGGATTCTAATAGAACTATTTAGTGATAGGATTTGTATTTTTTCATTCTTAGGATTAAATTTTGGATTATATTCACCAACCGTAAGTCCTATTTACCAATTTTTACATTGTTTTCTAGGGAAATAAATTATTTTGTTAAAATATACAAAGCTTGTTGACTTCACTATTTTCTTCTGTTACATTTGTAAGAGGCTACAGGTAACAATATACTGGCATATTACAATTGCATTCATTGGCATATTAATATTGCATATACTGGCATATTACTGTTGCATCTACTGACATATTAATTTTGCATATACTGGCATATTACTATTGTATATACTGACATATTACTACTGCATATATTGACTTATTACTATTGCATATATTGGCATATTACTCTGCATCTACTGGTATATCACTATTGCATTTACTGGCATATTACTATTGCATATACTAGCATATTAATATTGTATATTCTGACCTATTTCTGTTCCATATACTGACATATTACTATTGCATCTACTGACATATAACTACTGCATCTACTTGCATATTACTATTGCATCTTGCTACACTTGCTGATATCTTGACTTTAATTTCTTCGTTTTTTATGATTTCATAAAAATTCTTCCTCGTACATGAAAATATCGATGAAGTGAAATTTATATTCCCTCTGATTTGATTTAACTTGGACTTTATTTATCAAACCGGGTATGCCTTCATCTCACATAGCCTATACATATACCCCATTCCACTGAACCAGCATTCTTTCTATCTTCCCTTCCATCGTCGTGGCTCCATAAGTTTCCAAGATGCCCGTCATCAGCTGGTCGGTGTAAACTGCAGTTTCAACTTCTATGCTAGGCAAAGATCTCGTTCTACGATACTTTTTTAGACCCACCATGTCCTCTGTTGCTTGTGATTCACGCTCCATTGGCTTGAAAAAATCTCCACAAAAAGGTATAATGAAGTCAATTTTTGTTTTTCAGTATTTATTCTATATTCTATTCAAATAATCATTAATATTTATATGTATTTTATACTGATAAGTACTTGTATTGATGGGTTTCTAGCTGATAAATCAGCAGCGGTGGATAAACGTTTAATGTACCGGACTCATGCCTAGGAGGGCGAAGTTCAAATCCTGTCCAAGCAAGGCCACCTTTTGTGTCCTTGTAAAGGCACCTTTCTCATAATATTCAATTACGATATAAGTTTTCCTGTGTTAATGTGCTATTTAACACCAAACAAGTAAACAATCCTTGCACGTTATAATGGTATGTACGATGCTTGTAAGTTACAGCCATTTGTAAACTGGAATCATGGATGGTGACTTACTTTGATTTGATACTATATACTTCAGTTGAGAAATGGATATTAAACTGATGGTGGTTTTAAATGTTTCAGTTTGGATTAATCTTTAGGCTCTTTGAAGAAAACTGTCGACATGGACAAATACAATTATGTATATTTTGTTGGATCTGCAATATGTTTGATTTTGTATCAAGAAACAATTGCACTCTTCCACTTAGAGTTCAACGTATAAGCTTGACTATCAGCATGTAGATTCATAATATATGAAAATCAGGTTTATGTGAAGATTGATGGATTGTACATGGATGTTTTATTGCAGTCTCTTTTGTTTATCTGCATACTCGGTCACATTCAGTGAAACAGAACTTGGACATGGCTTCCAAAGGAGAATTTATTATCTTGATTTTTTTTTTTACCTGTCTTAGACGCATTTTCTAGTGATGGTGTCTTTAGAGCTCTGGCCACGAGGATGTTTCTGCTCTTGTTCAGATGTGTGAATTTCTCAATGACATGTTCTGGAACTGTTTCAAAATGGTACTCGTGCACACCGTCATTAAAATGCCCTCCCTGTAATAATAATAATAATAATAATAATAATAATAATAATAATAATAATAATAATTGGTCAAGGAATACTCAGTTTCGCAGATGTAGCTTTCATCACCCGTTTCAGCTCAAGCGCTTCAGGAAAGAGCAGTTGTCTAATTAATCTGGGGCATAGAAAACGGTCGTTCTTTGAATGTTTGTCGTTTTTTTTTAAGGACAGGCGAAAAACGAACAACATTATTATTGGTGTGGGACAGCAAAATAGAGGAAACCACCGGAATAGCAGGAGCGAATGGAACTTGGGAATCGGCTAGGACAAGGAAAAACAAGAAAAGATCGAAGAGGAGGAAAGAGGCACAAAAGGTTACCACAGACCAGTCATCGCACAAGGCCACACGACGTTGGATTCATCCCACCTACTCTTCACCAAAATACCGCGGCAGACTGTAACTGCCGATCGAGGAGAACAAATTGAGAAGGAACCAGACCCAGAAAACGACCCCTACCCGGGCTGCGAATCTGATTGGGAATCCGTTGCAGAGGAGGAGGAAAGTGAGGAAAGGGAAGAGGAAGACGACCAAGTCATAAAAGAGCTAATAGAGACTGGGCTGACGAGGCACCAGAAGACAGGAGGAAGGCTAGCCAAAAGACAATGCCATTAAATATATTTCCTGGCAGTCGCTGAAAATATGGCAGCCAAAACCTTCCCTGTGGCAATTTGGAGTACATATACTGCAATCCTTCTACTGGGATGTATGCACTCAATACGCTTGGCCGAACAGCTCACGGAGATCCACGACCTGCAGCAATTCGCAGAAGAAAAGTAACACGAAGGAAGGAGTGCAGAAGATAGAATGAACGTAGATATCTGGAGTAAAAGATACAGTCTACCTCAATAAAGAAAACAATTGTTAGGGCTACATCCGGTTTATTATGCTTGCTACATACTATCCCATTCGATAATCAACTACTGCAAAATTGCCTAAACTGATTGGAAATATGAAGGACGAATTTAAACTCTGGCATTTTGCCACAAATGCCCCAAACACCCGATCAAGATCACTAAAACAAGGAAGAAAGGCACTTATGCCTGACGATTGGAATACTTGTCTCCCTACCGTACATACGCTTAGTTCCAAAATTGAAATCTACGTGATTTATGCGACTAGCGCATACCAAAATTAGGGACATGCCTGGTCATACGTAAATGGGCGAAATTTTACGTATTATAGAGTGGTGTAAAAAATGGAGCAATCCCTACCCACGGCTTTCATTCAGACCCTCTAAGCCATGTTTAGGCGGAAACTGGATGTGACTCGCATGCTTGGCTTTTTGATAGGGACCGCCCCGCTAAAAATAGAAAACCGGACATAGATTTTAAACAAATGCAATATGTGAAGCATGTAGAAATAGTGACAACCTTAAACGGAAGAAGACGGACAGAAAGGTTCCTGGCACATCTGTTCCCTGTGGCCAGCTTTGGGGGCATGACTGTAAGAGTGGTTTAGCGTACAAATTAAGGAGTACTCAAAAGCGTACAATTTTAACAAGTCTTGAATGCCCAACGGGCGATATACGACTATAATCCAAAAGTACAGAATCCTTTGCCAGCAGTAGTTTTGATCAGCAATTCATAGATATTGGCACCTGTCGAGTAGTTGGGTTTTGAGTGACATATGTCAATTTGTAGCCATGTGAGTCCATTCGTGCAGAGTATTGGTAGAGGTTTAAGGAAATGGGGTTTTGGAAATGATAGAAAAAGCACACACACACACACACACACACACACACACACACACAGAGACACACACACACACACACATATATATATATATATATATATATATATATATATATATATATATATATATATATATATATATATATAAAGAATACAAATCATATGGCGAATAACAGTCCTTTCAAGTGCACTAGATCCAGCAAGGGATCACGTATGTCAGGGATTGATTAAGATAAATGCAATAAACTGACAACGAACAGTGCAAAACTAGTATCTAACTAGCCTGAGCGCTTTCGACTCTTAATGAGTCTTTTTCAAAAGCATATACAAAACATAGACAAGACAAACAAATAAAACAGAGAAACCGTAGTGTTTGCAAAACTTTACATGGCTGTTTCTACAGGAATTAAACCTCCAAATGTATTATGTTTCAACTAGTTTATATCAACTTGTTGCGGATACTGGAAATTATTTGTATTAATCTAGAAACGATGAGCCATAACGACATCTAGGATTTTGTGTACATTTATGTAAGCGCAAATTACATCCCGGATATTTCATTGTTATAGTAGTAATTGTAGGCTATTAAACAAATTTAGAGAATTTTTCAAAAGTAAAATGTCTCGGCTGCAAAAGATAGTTTTATTTGTGCATGGCTGTCTTTTTCTAGTCTTCTTGGTTTAAACCGCTTCGTTTCAATGTTCTAAGGTGGCGTATCCAGAAAGAATTCTTTTCTTTCCTGGTTTAGGAATTCCAGTTGGGGTTGTTAGCAATTGCAGTAAGTGTTATATCAATGAAAGTGTGGCCAGGGGAGGAGACTGTTCTGCGACCGGGCTTCTGTACAGCTTCTTTGTCATCCAATCAGATCTATGAAGGTTGATCCTTCTGTGTAGCTTTTCAGTTTCTCCGACATACTGAAGGCTACAGATCTTACATGTGATAAATTACATTCTCAGTTTTGCACTTTTTGTTTGGACCATGTATGTTTAGTTTTTCTCTAGTCACAGTGCTAGAAAATTTCCTGGTCTCTATCATATGTTGGCAGGTTTTGCATCTTTTATCGCCACAGGAGCCAGATTGACTAGGGTGGTCTTGACTAGTGATTGGCGTTAGCTTCGCCCTGACTAGGATGTCCTTGAGGTTTTTTGGTCTCCGGTAAGCTACTACAGGTTTGTTCGGAAGGATTAACTTTAGTGCGTCCGACGATTCCACGATGGGCCAGTGTTTCGCGATGATTTTACCTACTTTGGGGTTGTCTGGATGGTAGGTCAGGATAAATGGTATCCTATCAGCCTTTTCCTTCTTTCCATATTTTAGTAGGTCATCATGGTTTGTTTGTTTAGCCCTTTGGGTTGCCTCCACAATCAGGTCTTTGTCGCAGCCTCGGTAAATTAAATGTTTAGATAGCTCTTTAGACCTTTCTAGGAATGTTTCATCGTCGGAGCAAATTCTGCATATCCTCAGTGCCTGGCTATATTGAATGTTCCTAATGCAGTGTTTTGGATGACAGATGGTTGGGAGGAGATACTGGTGTTTGTCGGTTGGTTAGATACTAGTTTTGCACTGTTCACTGTCAGTTTATTGCATTTATCTCAATCAATCCCTGACACACGTGATCCCTTGCTGGATCAAGTGCACTTGAAAGGGCTGTTATTCGCCATATAATTTGTATTCTTTATATATATATATATATATATATATATATATATATATATATATATATATATATATATATATATATATATATATATAGTGATACGTGAATTTGTGAGTACTGAATGTTAGCTTGAGCTATACTAAAAAGTGAGTCATCAACTTATTGACTTTAATCCATTTCTTCAGATCTAATGTACATGTTCACACATGCTTTGGTCGATGTCTATGGACTGAATCTTCTGTAAATAAAATACAAAGCCGTTTGTTGCTGTTACCATGTACCCCAAAAGAGAGAACGTAAAGGTTTGTAATGCAACATTGGGAATATGGCCATTCCCCCTTGTCCTATAAAGTATCGTGATGTAATCTCCTGTGAAAGTGATTTTGTAATGTGCCTTCCAGTTCAGTGTTTACGTTAGTTACTTTGCACGTGACTCCATTTGTAGAAGTAAGTATAAAGTAGTTCTCCGGACATTTTATACAGTAATAAACGCAATTGGGTCTGATCACATGATTATGTTCTGACCAGTGGAAATTTTCCCTTCATTTATCAAGGGATGCAACTGCAATTATTATTTTACATGATCTCGGAAAGTCAAAAGTTTCCTGCAGACCTTACAATATTAGGATCATACATTTAGTAGTGTGGTATTGAGGCTTTAAGACCAAAGCTAATTCCAGTGTTCAATCCCGAACCCCTTCAGAGTGCCCTTAAATGTTTTCACTGAGGGTGCTTTTCACTCGTATCTGTTAATGTGTCCCACGAGTCCACGTGGAAGATTCGCTTGTTACGTCGGCGTAATAGGCTGGAAACTGCAGCGCTGTGAGCACAGACAGATTGATATACAAAGGCAAGACATTAGTGATTCGTTATCTAAAATGGCAATGCACTTCATATAGTGCTATTATGAGTCACACTGTTTGACCCATATAGTTTTATGAGAAAAAAAAATCATGTCCGCGGCTAAAGCTGCAAATAAATTACAAGACTCTTGGTGCGTTTGTAACGTAACAAGAAATATTAAATCACTATTTAGATTGAATATGCCTTATCGATTCGTTAAAAAGGCCCAAAAGATGCTACATACTTTTTCATAAATGCTTACGACGCATCTTGATGCATTAACAGGTTAGGGGTTGAATAGGTCAAGCACGATGAAAACTCGGCGAAGATTAACAAAACCCAAAAGTTATTATATGATATCGGGAAGGAAACTTTAAGCTGCTGACGTTAGCTCTGTCGCCGATGCGACTGACCACTGACGACCTTGAAAATAGTGACACACCCGGCGTCCACGTTTGGCAAGAAAGAACGGCCCAGCCAGGACTGGTTCAACGCACACCTTTCAAGGATGGAACCAGTAATCGAGGACAAACGAGAAGCCTTCATAGCTTACAAAAAATGTCCCAATGAACGGACGCTTGCTTCCCTCAGAAAAACCCGAAGCACTACCCAACGCATTGCTAGACAGTCCGCAAACGAGTACTGGCAGCAATTGTGTGAAGGAATCCAGCGCAGTGCCGAGTCAGGAAACATCCAAGGCATGTACAATGGCATCAAGAAGGCCCTAGGCCCTACAGTGAAAGGGGTCGCCCCCCTGAAATCTCTGACGGGAGAGAAGATCACAGACCGCGTGCAACAGATGACCAGATGGGTGGAGCACTACTCAGAGCTGTACTCCCGAGAAACGTCAGTCACCGATAAGGCCCTTAGAAACGTACAGGAACTTCCCACTATGGAGGAGCTCGACAACGTGCCTACCTTAGAGGAGCTTAGCAAAGCCATCGACTCCCTCCCAAACGACAAAGCACCAGGTAGCGATAGCATCCCGCCAGAAGCCATCAAACGTGGGAAACCGACATTGCTACAGCCGCTGCATGAGCTACTCTGCCTCTGCTGGGAGGAAGGAGCAGTCCCCCAAGACATGCGAGACGCCACCAGTGTGACCCTCTACAAAAACAAGGGAGACCGCAGTGACTGTAACAATTACAGAGGAATCTCGCTTCTCAGCATCGTTGGCAAAGTGTTTGCCCGCATCCTCCTCAACAGGTTGCAGCTGCTGGCGGACCGCGTGTACCCGGAATCCCAGTGCGGCTTCAGAGCAGGAAGGTCGACAACAGACATGATCTTCTCCCTCCGACAACTCCAAGAGAAGAACAGAGAGCAAGGTCAGCCACTCTACATGATGTTCATCGACCTCACCAAGGCCTTCGACCTGGTCAGCAGGAAGGGCCTATTTGAACTTCTTGGGAAGATCGGCTGCCCCCCAAAACTCCGCAGCATGATAATCTCCTTCCATACAAATATGAAGGGTACAGTACTGTATGATGGATCCACCTCAGATTTCTTCCCCATTAACTGCGGCGTGAAGCAGGGCTGCGTGTTGGCACCAACCCTTTTCGGGATCTTCTTCCCCCTGATCCTGTCCTACGCCTTCAGCACGTCCACTGATGGCGTATATCTGCACA
>JAECUM010033250.1:0-21077 GCA_016617855.1 Megalonaias nervosa
GATTTAGGAGCATGTAATTGCCTGACACTCTGGAGGGGTGTTAATTTTATTGTCTGAGTCATCTAGGTCAAAGACTTTAGGAGCTATTTCATGTTTGGTACTACATCTAATTACTGGTGTAGATGTCAGCATATAACTGCCTTTAGCATGGGTATTCTCATCCTGTCTACATTTACAGATAATATGATCTAACCATGTGAAACAGTTCAACCCCTGTATGTGTAGGACATATGTTGTTTTATACAATGTAGCTGTGACAGTGTTTTTCTCTTGTGTTCTGTAGATAGTACCATTTTGAACACTTGAACTGCATGAAGTCATGCAAGATTCTGAATCCAATATCTGTTTTACAAATTCAAACTTTTGTGGATCTATATGCACAGCGACACTGTATTTAGTATGTTTGACCCTCAGGAATTCTGGATAATTGGATAACTCCAAATCATCATCTGTACCATTGTTTTCATTTTCACTCTGTACACGACTTTTCCGCATGGGATTATCTGTGTGGCTCTGATCTTCAGGTGTATCAGACATTCTAAAGCCAGCAAATGATGCAGGAAAGGTTGAGCAAAGTGTGCTGAGTAAGGAACCTACAAGGCTGGTATTTAAATATGTTTCCATGATTCTAATATTTTCAGCTTGTTCATAACAGTGATAGAAAGTATAAATGGTATTTATATATGTTTCCATGATTCTAATATTTTCAGCTTGTTCATAACAGTGATAGAAAGTATAATATGGAATCCTTATATGTGACTAGTACATATCCATAAACTTTTGAAAAAGAAAAGAAACTTGCATAATGTGTTTGAGTTGGCATCATCTGAAGTACAGATATGGTAGATGTAGTTCAATTTCAAATTAATCCACTTCAGTAGCCACTTGGATAACCTAAAATCCTTTGTTTTGAACAGGTTTCCAAATTCTCTTCAATAAATTAAAGCATGCACATTAAATTTCACTTACACTAACTTAATACTGTAATAAATTCACAGTATAAATTATGGCAATAGGTATTAGCATATTTAACACAAGTTTTTACATCAAAGTTCATTGAATGTTGATTGGAGCTGTGTTAGAACCATCCATACATGGCAGCCATCTTGTCTCATCTCCAATACTTAACCCAAAGGGACCAGAATAATGAACATATCCTTATCTCTCTCTCTCTCTCCATCTGTCTGTCTCTCTCTTCAGTTAAAATGTTTCTTGTTTTGATAAGTTTAATGAAATTGATGAAAATGTTAAATAATTATCAGGACATGTTCAAAGAATCTTCATTGAATTCAAAGAATGATGATCCTTATTCAGTGTTTGTGTAAAGACATATTTCTTGATTGACACAAATTTTTGTGAACTCAAATTTACTAACAACAAGTGTCTGTGGAACGCACTGACCCTCAAGCTAAAGTCTGCAACTGACTTATGGGCAATAAGAAATGGACTCAAATGACTTCCAAACATCAGAGAAACACAGACAAGCAAAGAGTCACAACATTTACCAAGTTATGAATCAACTGAAAGTTTTTACAAAATTAATGGATGACAGATAATAAAAAGTGATGTGTTTCTGTGTCAGAATTTTTTCTATGCATGTATCAGAAGAGATTAACACTCAGCAGGATGGTTTCATTCCAAGCATCATAAGTTATTTTAATTGACAAACTTTCATGAGATACACATGTTTCAAGAGGGACCATAATATTTCAGAATACTGGGATAAATGGGACCCCAATTTATAATTGCTAGCACAAACAATATCCTTCTTAAAATCAATTGATGGTAATACATAATTACTTTAAAAATCTGAGCAAACATAAAAAAAATTATTTCTGTATCTTACAATATATGTGTTCTTTCCACTGTTCAGAAGGGACTTCTTCACAAATATTCTTCCAGCACTGTCAACACCGAAGAAATTAATTGTATCTGTTTCCCCAGTCATTGTGTAATAAAGTGTGTTGTAAGGAGCCTGAAATTTAAAAGTTTTGACTTACATGCATTATCTTCTATCAAAATTAATTTTATCAGTCATTGTAAGTTATAATGAATTGAAAGAATTTATTTCAAATTTTTCCAAACTTAACATATTTATCAGACAATTAGATTGATCAATAAGGTTGATTCAATGTATGTATGTATGTATGTATGTAAGCATGCATGTATGTATATATGTATGTATGTATGTATGTAGGTGTGTAGGTAGGTAGGTTATGATGAATGAATGCATACATACATGCCTGCCTGTCTGCATGCAGGCATGTATGTGTGATTCTATGTGGTCTAAAGGCATGTCAACACAAGATGGTTATATGGTGCTGATTAAAAGCCAAATTCTAAAAATGTTAAGATAAACTGCATAAAAGGAACAAAAGCCATTGTGGGACAAACCATTCCAAAAGACATATACATGAATTACAAAACAAACAATAAAGATTAAAATTCTGTAAAAGGAACATAAGAAGAAGGATTAATGTTAAAAAAACAATTCTTCAAATATTTGGTCAGAGTATGTTATACAACCTGCATCCCCTCAAAAAGAAAAAGATTTTCTCTGGTGGCACATCTTCATAAAGTTTTCTTGATTGAGTAAACACAAAAACACTCTTGTCTCTCTGGGTTGAAGTTACACACTCTTGGAGAAATTGCTAGTACATGTACACGCTTGCTGTTATGCATTCTATTCAAGGTTCACCCTTCACAAGTGTGGATGAGTCAGGTATGTGTATTTTATGTGATGAGCACAATTACTATCAATATTATAGCCCCAACAACAAATCTGATTGGTGTGCTGATAATAGTTGTTGTGGTTGCAATTCCCACCACACCCAGGCCAATGGTGGTTGCTGCGGCCATTCCACAAACTGCATTGGTGACAAGACATACATGATTGAATTTAATGAGCAACACTGTTCTCTTGATTTCAGTATCGCACATGTTATTCCACTTAAATTATTACTTTATGCTGGTAACACTCAGGGTCCATTATAATTCTTCTATTAATAATGTGTAATTGCTTGACCAGCCAACCATGATCAAGTGCAGCATGTACAGGAAGTTCCAACCAATTAACCTTTTTTTTCACATTTAAAAGTGCCAAACAATCATATTAATATCTACTTGGGGAATATTTAAATTTCCAGAGATTGTGCTTTCATAAGGCCTGACATAAAACCATACTGATTATGTTGAATAATATCTGAAATGGTAGTTCTCATCTTCGCCCAAAGACTGTCATATGGACAAGGGTATCCTTGCTGAATAACAGTCAAGATCTTTCTTTTCTCAGTAGAGTCAATGTTAGTTTAACATATTCATTGGAGAATGTAACTGGGGTGGATTCAGTATTTATTATTTTAGAAATAATCCGAGTGTTTTGAATGCTTGGTGGTGTTCTATAGGATGGTTCCAGCAGTCTATTTCTATCTTGTGCTCATGTAACTTATACTGAGTTTATATGATGATCTGTTATCACCACTCTGAAGCAGGTATTTGTGGAACATGATTACTATCAATATTAACTTTACATTTGAAATCACTGGACTCCCATTTAAACAGAGATGTTGACTCCTACCATCTGTAGCATATGTAATTGGTGCATCCAATAAAGTTCTCTGTCTTTCCAATTAATGTTGCTACTAACTAGATAGCTCTGGATCAGACTGGATGATATCTATTTTCAGATACTGAACACAGTTTATTCAGGTTTGTTCAACTGTTTAGACACTGGGGTATCATTTTTTTTGGATGTCCATGAGATGTTCTTTTATTCTCACTAGGAATTCCCTTTTAGTCCACATATTATTTGCCACAAAGATGGTAGGTGAGTCAGTAAATAACATTACACATGGTACAATATCCTATTAACTTTGACGTGTATCAGAGGTTTGTAAATGTGCTTCTAAGTATTTTAGATTAATCCATTCTCATGCAAAAATTGCAATTAATGGTCTCACAATCTGGAATAAAAGTATAGGTACCATAATGGGTCATTACAAACCAGGTTTTCGCTCCACCAGTTATACTGGCTGCTATATATGGATTACCTTATGCTGGAAATGGCTTTAAACCCCATAAAAACAACAAAAACAACATATCAAGGCTGATGTATATAATCAATAATTTATAGTTTAAAGCATGAACAGTACAAATATCAAAATGAACCAAAGTCAGTGAAATATGAAATGTAGGTAATATTGACTTAATTTTAATACGAGGTTGTAGATACTCATCAACATAAATCCTCTCAAGTTTCATGATTCCTGGTATTATTTTGGGTATAAAACTCTGATATGGTGATGAGCTAAATGCAAACAATTAACATAAGCCAGACAAGTGTTAACTGTAGGTCACAATGATCTTCCTTTTTTGTGTGGGTGGAACTAATAGGGATGCATACAATCACCTAGTTTGATGATTCTGATATAAACTATGACTGAGACTGAATCCAGGGAAATAGCCTGAAATTTGGGTCACAATGACCTCCTCTTGTGACAAAGGTATAGTACTCACATGAATAAAAAATGGTTGATTTGCAATGAGGCTATACATAGTAAATGTTTTTATACGTGCAAATGCTGACAGCAAAGGTAACACAACTAAGCTTTCTTCATCATCACAGAGTGGAAGTAATTATTCTTTGTTTTCAGTAAATACCTTAGATTGCATATACATAAATAATTTTGTATTAAGTACCCAGTGCCGGGTTATCCAATAGCAGAGTAGGCACCGGCCTATGGGCCCCATGCCTTTTAGGGGCCCCGCGACAATGGATCAAAATAATATTGAATGATTTGATTTTGAAAATATTAGGAGATAATTTGCGAGGGGGCCCCGAGATTTTGACTGCCTAGGGACCTCCACAGGGTTTAATCAGACACTGTAAGCACCATTAGAACAAAGTGAAACTATGATCAAACCATGGTACAGACTTCACACTTACTGTTGCATCAGCGTCTGTTGCTGAGGCAGTTACTAGGACACGGTTTACCTCAGCATCCTCAAACACCTGAACTGAGGCAGCAGACAGTGAAAAAACTGGGCTGTTATCATTCTGATCCTAGAAAAACAAGATGAAAATAAGTTTTATTTTCAAATAATCTCTTATGCTTAGCCTTTAGTAACTATTAACATACACAATATATTCTGCTCAAAGGATTATTAAATTTAGATAACTTACAATCATTATAATAACAGGACTGGACAGTGACAGTTCGCTTGTCACAAGTCTATTTTAAATCACTGACTGGAAATGTGTAAATAAATGAATTAGAAAAATAAAAAGTTCCAAATCAACCATGTATGTTATGGATATATGGATAGGACTGGGATAATGAGATGCCAAATCAGCCATGTATGTTGGACTGGGATAATGAGATGCCATAGTAAACTTTTGTTAAATTGAAAGAATTATGGAATTACCAATTATAAGTATAGATTGTGCACAATAATACTTCATGCTATTGTGGATGTCTTAACTGAGGAAATCCTCTACATCCTTCATACACTTACCAGAACAGTGACTTGGACAGTGGCTGTAGACAATGGATTAGCTGACCTTTGACCATCAACTGTGGTCACAAAGAATTCATAGTACCTCTGAGTCTCATAGTCCAAAGCAACAGCAGTATTAATTTGGCCTGATGCACTATTAATAGTAAATGTTGTTTCTGTGGTTGGTGATAAGAACTTGTACTGAATATTATCAACTGCATCCACATCAACAGCCTGTGAAGAAAAATGGATGAATTTTTTCCATCAACAAGTAGACTTAGAGCAGAAACGCCTTGGAAAACTGGGATTTGATAGAAATGCTGATAAATTTTGAGGTACCAAAATAAATAACTTCACCTATGAATTTTAAACACTGATGAAAATAAAATACAATATGAACAGGGATACAACACCTTTATGGTTAAAGAAAATCTACATATCTGGTTAAGCATTATATCAACAAATGTGTAATAAGGTCAAAACCAATTATAGTGACAGTCAAGCAATTTCTGGAGGATCTCTGACAACTTTCTCTTCCTCACATGTAGACCATCCTTTCACTTACTCTGAGCATGCCCTCTTTTTAAACCTGGCAAGGGAATGCCTTGATCTACATTTTATTTTAAATACAGTAAAACCTGTTATGAGAGACCACCCCTTCTGCCAACAAAAAGCGGTCTCTCAAGACAGGTGGTCTTTCATAGCAGGTATGTACAAAAATACGTTTCCAAGGTCCAGTTTCAGAACAATTTCAAGAAAAATAACCACAATCACTGTACATATATTCTATTCTTTATTAGTAGTTGTTTCTAAAATATTGTATGCATTCATCTAAAAACAAAATTATATTGTAATAAAGATATACTTCTATCATTAAACATGAAATCACATTTACATTTGAAGATCACATATTTTAGCATATGAAATTGTTTCTGAATTACTCGTTTTCCTTTATAACAACCTAAATTTGTTTTACCAACGTTTAAACCGCTTTTTTGCGAGTGGTCTGCACTTTTTCACTTCTTTCAGTTACAATAATTATTTTCTCCAGCATTAAAATTTGTCTCATTTTAGTTGGAGGTTCGTCCATTGTTATTAAAATTCTAGGTGTTAAAATTATTAGTGCTCAGTTGTAATATCGAACATAAAGACGGTGGCTGTGGGAAAATATGAAAAATCTATACATGTGCATTGCATAGCTAACAATTAATAAAAAAAAAAAAAACAACAAATAAACACCCAAACAATTATCTCATCCAGAAACAGGACCATTTACTCAGTGACAAAAGTCAACGGCTTCATTAAAAGATGACATACAGGGATTAACTCTGTAAGCTAAGTGTGTAATCCGGTCGCAGCAACTTGAATAGACGACAGCTTTGTGATTGGGATGTCATCACTTAACAATGGGGGGGGGGGAACAAACATCACAAGTCTTGAGCACTATCAATCGAATCCCGCAAATGATTCTCTCTTGCTGGTTTAATAGACAATGACCTTATTCACCCCCGACAATACCGATTAACTCGAGACAAACAATATACGCGGCCACTTTGTCAACTTTGGCACTTTAACGGCATTTCATGACATGTACATTAGCCTGGTTTATGGACTGTAGCATCTATCACCGGTAGCAACAATCTTTTTTTTTTAATATTCCTTTTATGTTTGTTTTTGATCAGAACAATCTATACTAATCAAGCGGTCGTTGTAATGATTGATTACATAAAGGTCACTGTTGTCTGTCTGTTCTGGCAATACAGTCGTCATAGGGATGCCAGGTCCTACAACGGCTGGGAAGCAAGTTAAGTGCGGGAATAATTAGTCTGGTTCCCTGCTCTGTATGCTTTCTGCATTCCTCACCCCTATACGAATAACGGAGAACAACACATAGATCATACGAAGCAGAGAACCAGGCTAGGAAATAATCTACATCTACTTTAGTCTGGTTTACGACAGAAACTGTATATCACTATAAGCCTAGCTAAAAATTTCAGAGATCGGTAGCCAGCCTATTTTTCATTTTTATTTTTTTTATATATTTAGAACGGTATGAGCGGTCATTCTTACAGGGATTAAATAAAGGTTGGTGGAGTTTATCCTCGTTTTTTTGTGATGCGGTCGTTCATAGCAGTGTCGAAATGCATATTTTGCCAAGAAATAGCGGTCGCTGGTCGCCTTCAGCAGGTGGCCGCTCATAGCAGAGCATTTATATAATAAAATTGATCCGTGCATTACGATTGTGGTCGTACATGACAGGTGGTCGCTCATAGCAGAGGTCGCTCATAACAGGTTCTACTGTAGCTGTCATCTAAGTGTCAGATTAATTAGCTAATTAAGGACACAGGTTTTGAATGCCCCTCCCCCAATGGCATACTATACACCATATTAACCATCAATTTGAATTTGATTTATTTTATGCCTATTGGTTCTATCAAACTTCAATCTTTAATAAGAATACCGGCAATCTGAAACTTGATTCATCTTGACTGAGAGAAGCAGTCAGTCTGCCAGGGATACCTACGGAGACAAAGACAACAAATGCATTGGCATTCCCTTCAGCAACATTTGCAGTGAAGATCTGCTGTGTAAACAATGGCACAGAATCCTGTACATCTGTCACAAACACGGTAACAGACACTGTTCCTGTTCGAGAATCACTGGCATGATCAACAGCCAATACTTCAAATATATACTGACTTTGAGTCTCATAGTCTAGCGGTTGCAAAGTAGTGATCTGCCCAGTAGTTTGGTTAATGGCAAAGCTGAAAATAATAATATTGCAAACATTTAAAATAAATGACATCAAAGTTTAATTATAAACCTATAATGATGATTTGATGATTTGACAGTTTAACTATGAAGTTTAACAATTTTAAAAATACATAGTATCGAAGTAAAGTTAATGCCGTTGAGAAAATGCTCCCATCTTTGAGGGTTTGATAGATAGAATTGATAGATTAGCTGAGGAGGGATTAATGCTTTGAGTACAAGCGATTATACAATGGCTGTCTTATACAATGCATTTCTCTAAATGTGCTCTGTAAAAGATCTTTTTGACATCAAGTTCACAAGAATAAAATGTTTTCACCAGTTTGCAACATCCAATTAACATGGCTCAAATTTCTTACAAATTTATTTGATTTCTGAATAATCTTGTGAAATTGTATTGCAAATTTGTGAACTCTGATCTTCATTCAATTATATTACTTGATTCTGAATATGAATATGGATTTCAGCTCTGAAGATCTTATCCAACCTGGAATTTCTCCTTTGGAAATCAATTCCATCATGTACAAATGAACTATAAAAAATAAACAATGTCAGCTTTTGCACATTGGTCTCAATCTTGCTTAACAACAAATTATTGCCACTTTATTATATTACTGAGAATAAATGTTGAAGTATGACATAATTTTAAACTATAACATAGTCCTTCAATGAATAACAGGCCTTATGAGTCTAGTGTTGTTCTTTTGTTTTTAAAATGGAGAAGTACTGAAAGAAAATTATTAATACACTTTTGAAACATTATAAAAATACATTTAACACATTTCTATCTCTCATTCTGTATGTATTGAATGGCATGAAAATAGAGGGACAAGAAAACATGGAGAAAGCTGTTGTCAAGGTTTAGAAGTCCAACCTATTAGCACCAGCTTACACATTATTAGCCTGGTTCAGTCTGTAAGTAAGTTCAGAATTCACATTCTTAGGCTGATCAGCATCTGTTGCCTGTAATAAAAAGTTTAATATTTGTAAAACATGCTTGTATACACATACCCAAAGCAAATAACCAAGTAATCTACAATTCATTATGGGTTCTTGCACTAGTGCCTACATCCCTAACTCACTTAAACACTTTCACTGTCATCTATGTTATCACTTCCTAATATGATGCATAAGGAAGCACTGAATATGCAGGAAAAAAATAGGACTCAAATAACTTGAACATAGAAAAGATATACAGATCTAGATAGACTGCAGGCATGCCAAAGAGTAATACTGACTTGAAATAAGAATCTGAATGAACATACAATTCTTGTGAATTTGGCAAGCAAACTTAATTTTGTAAAAACTATTATGATATACACTGTGATGTAAAACAGTACACACATTTGCCAAGCCAATAACTAATTAATAAAAAAATCTCTTATCACATAAAGGCTGTAAAGACCAGATCAACTTAAAGATACTTTTGAAACACATGGGTTGCCACATGTCAAAATTGAATAGTGTCAGTTCTGAGGGTTTATGAAAAATTGCTTCTCTGAAACATTTCATCTTTTGAAATGAAGGATCAAAACTCCATCATACAGGGGTTTCTATCATGGATAGGTGAGAGATAATATTACTTACTGTTACAGTTCCAACACTGGTGCCAGTAGGTTGATTTTCTGGTACAGCAAACTGGTACTGGCTGGGAAAGACTGGACTATTGTCATTGACATCAGTTAGGATGACAGATAATGTGGTTGTTGCAGACTATTAACAGATGAAGTACATTTGTGTAAAGAGATAATCAAAATATAACTATACATTTGTGTAAAGAGAAAATCAATATATAACTGTACATTTGTGTAAAGAGATTTATCAAAATATAACTACATTTGTGTAAAGAAATAATTAAAAATATAACTGCATAAATGACATTTTTAATAAGATGCTGCTCTAAGTTTTAAAAGAAATGATCATAATGCAAACAAAATTTATGAAAACTTCTGAAAACTATAAGTAAATACAACTGCTGTAGTGAATGAAACAATTTTATTGCAAAATATAAAAATACAGAAGATTAGTTAAAATCACATCTATAGGAATTTTCAGGACATTGTCAGGAACATCAATCTGATGCCTCACAAATACTTTCAGGTTGTAAAAATATATTTATAGAAATTTTTTCATTTTAAAATACAACAAACTCAAAATTGTAAAATGCTGCTTTAGTAGTTTATAGTTTTTAATGTTGCAGGTAATAGATAACTTTATTCAGGGACTGGACAAGTCATTTGAGAGATGTTGAATTACTTCAGTAATCAGTGTTGGAGATATGTAGGTTTAACTGTATGGAACTGAAAGATGTGGAGTTTTATGTGTTGCAGTTATATAGGTCTGAATTTATGGAACTCAGAGATGTTGAGAGACTTGAGTAATTAGTGCTGGAGTTACATAGGTTTGACTGTATGGAACTGAGAGATGTTGAGAGACTTGAGTAATTAGTGCTGGAGTTACATAGGTTTGACTGTACAGAACTGAGAGATGGAGTTACTAAATCAGTATAGGATTTACATAGGTTTGACTGTACGAAACTGAGAGATGGAGTTACTAAATCAGTATAGGATTTACATAGGTTTGACTGTATGGAACTGAGAGATGGAGTTACTAAATAAGTATAGGATTTACATAGGTTTGACTGTACGGAACTGAGAGATGGAGTTACTAAATCAATATAGGATTTACATAGGTTTGACTGCATATAATTTTTATCTGGCATATATGACAACATTACCAATGGCAGAGGTGTAGTGGTGTCCCTCACTGTCACTGTCAAACTATAGGTGGGGGTGACTTCTCTGTCCAAGCTTCCTACAGTTCTCAACTGACCACTGCAACAAGGAAACAATCACAATATGGGAGATTCAGATTCATTTCTTTATCTTTAGATAAACCCTGAATCTGTAATCTTCATTTAATTCAGCATGTTAATCATACATACAAAAACAAAGGAGCTTGTGGAACTATTACAACCATATCATAACAAAATAACAAAATGTCTTCAAATATGTGTTTTCTTTGAAATCAACCAGTTGGTGCTCAGGTGTAAATGCAATCATTCAAATTTTGGTAAAATAAAAATGTCATTATTTGGATATTGTGTGCAGGTGATACCTAACATTGGATACTGTTTGTAATGCCATTCCTAACATCAGATACTGTGTGTAAGGTCATTTCTAACATTGGATACTGTGTGTAATGCCATTGCTAACATTGGATACTGTGTGCATTGTCATTCATAACATTGGATATTGTGTTAAATGTCATTTCCAACATTGGTTACTGTGTGTAATGTTATTTATACCATTGGACACTGTGTGTAAGGTCATTTCTAACATTGGATATTGTGTCTAAGATCATTACTAACATTGGATATTGTGTGTGACATCATTCCTAACATTGGATATTGTGTGTACAGTCATTCCTAACATTAGATACCATGTGTAAGGTAATTCCTACGTAAGTGCAGCAAGTAGTCGCATTTTAGATGGACTTGATGTGTAGTTAAAACATTTGTATAACTGATGGGATTCTAAATAATACTGGTGAGATTTTAACACTACTGATGATTGTTCTAACTGCTACTGATGGTATTTAACTGCTATTGATGGAATTTTAGCTGTTATTGATGGGGTTTTATATGCTATTGATGGGGATTATAACTGCTGTTGATGGGGTTTTAGGTGCTATTGCTTGGGATTCTGTGTGTATGCGATTTGGATTTTTATGTAGCTTTAAAAAATTTTCAGTCATATCGCTATGATGTCTGCAGTGTGGCAGTTTATAGTGATGTCAAGCACTGGGGCATCATGCCTCAGACATGTAGCATGATGTCCCACCCAGTCACATTATCCTGACACAAGGATGACCAGTCCTAATACTAACCTCTTAATGCTGAGTGCCTAGCGAGGCAGCTGTTAGTACCATTTTTTATAAATCTTTGGTATGACTCAGCCAAGGTTAAAACCCACAACATCCCGCATCCAAGGTGGATGCTCTAACCACTAGGCCACTGGAGTGGTAGATTGGGATTCTAAATGCTATTAATGGGATTTTAATTGCTTATGGGATTCTAACTGCTACTGATGGTTATTCTGACTGCTATTGATGGGATTTTAGGTGCTATTGATGGGGATTATAACTGCTATTGATGGGATTTTAATTGCAGATGGAATTCTAACTGCTATTGATGGTTATTCTATCTGCTATTGATGGGATTCTAAGTGCTATTATACACAGACCAGAGGTAAGGGTGACCGATAATACTCTATTAAAACCCTGTTGACACAGTATGTAATGTTGAAACTTATGCCAATGTTTCTGTCAGTATGCTTCCTGGCATCTGTCATAAAAAATTTACTCAGCATTGCGAGTAAAGTAAACTAACTAAAAATGTGAAAATACAGCTTTTCCTTTTTATTTTGTCAGAATATTTTCAAGTAAGATTTTTTTTCGCTGAGTATAGTTTCAGGATGGTGGGACCAGATAAAGACAATTTGTACACCTGCACGCTCATTTCTTTGAAAAATGAAAACATTTTACTAAGAATATCTCTTTTGCATTCTAACAGGCAATAACCAAATGGATCCTTATTTACTTGTCAATGGCCAAGCTGGTTAGAGACATAAAGAACATTATACTTCAGTCATAAGAGACATCCATACCCAATAATACATTCACTGAATTATGACACTCTATACATTATAATGGTGCTATAATTCTTTTATTATAACTATAGAAATAACAAGACACTGAATATCTAAACTAAATAGAAAAGTGAGACACAGTCATGTAGACTAGCATGCTGACTTACCTACTGTCAATACTGAATTTACCATTTGCATTCCCTGCAATGATGGTGAATGACAGTACCTGACCATCAGGATCTGTTGCCTAAAATAACAAAAAAAAGGATCTATTTTAAATCTAATTCCAGACATGGAAGAACAATTTTGACTTAAATAAACTGAATCTATTAGAGGCCAACATCAAAACAGTCATTCCAGGTGATGGATTATGTGCCTTGCATATGACACAATACTTACAAAATGTTTGTACTGAGACCAGGATTTTTTTGCCTTAATGAAACATTACTTGTTCTCTGCTGTAACGAATCAAATCGTTCCAATAACAAGAGTAATGTGAATGGCACATCATACACCCACCCCATGTTTAATAGTCCTCTATGTAGGTAACTGAAATTTTTGCACTGAAACCATTTTTCTTCTCAGACAGGGACCATAACCTTTGACCTTTTGAGCCACAAATCAACAACCTTTTTCCTTACCCCAAGTGCATGTCATTCACAAACTTTGGTCCAAGTATGTGTTGAGGAACAAATGCTATTGTACAAGAACCATAATTTTCATTCTTACAGTCACAGTGAATCTGGCCTTTGTACTCCAAAATCTAAAGGAAATTATCCACAAAGGTTTGCAACCAAACATATGGAGAACTCAAGTTATTGTACAGAATCCATTTTTCTTCTTTCACAGTGATCTTGACTTGAACCACTTGAGCTCCAAATCCATAGGGTTCTTCATTAACTTATCTGGAAACCATCCACAAACACTGGTAACTAAAGATGGTGGAAAACTGAGTTATTGTGCAGAAACCATTTTTCTTCTTTGAGTCACAGAGACCTTCACCTTTGATCTGTTGACCCTAAATTCAGTAGGATTTTTCTATACCCCAAGAGCAAGCCATCCACAAAGTTTGGTAAATGTAAACAGTGGAGAACTTGAGTTATTGTGTGAAAACTGATTTCATGTTTCAGTCACAGTTACCTGGAACTTCTGAGTTTTTCAACTGAAAATTGTTCATGTCTTCTTTACCCAAATGCAAGTAACCCATAAAGTTTGGTAACTATAGACAGTGGGCAGCTAAAGTGTTTGTGCAGAAACCAAATTGGTAATGCATGGACAAATGAGTGGACACCATAACATAATATATTCCACTGTATGGCAGATGCATAATAAACACAATAAACTTAAAAAACATAAATTATATAAATTGTATCATTCTTTCACATTTTAAGAATTCAAACTCAAGATGTTTTCTTAACAGAGAATTAAAAAAACACTGATTTACACAATAATGGTTCCATCCATCATGATCTCACATTGTTTGAGGGTTGAAGAAAGTTCATGAACTGAAAATCATTTTTCCGCATTAAAAATGGAGAAAAAAAATGCATTTTTACCTGTAAGTATAAGCAAATCAATGAAAAAACTGTGAAAGAATGTATTACATTAAATATGGATATCTTTTATGTTAAAGTCATAAACTTTACAACTTACCTAAAAATTTTTTAAATAGTTGATATCAGACAAGAATATTGATTTGACACGAAAATCTGCAATTATGTGATCAAAAAAGGTCTTTTGTAAATTTGCTTCTAAAGAAAATAACTTAATGTGAAAAATGTCTCATTTAGGGTACAACTCCAAAGAATCCTAATAAATTCAATTAAGAAGGTAATAAAATTATGTCCATAGTAACAAAAACCTGTGCTTGATGCCCCCTCCACACCCCTTATATTTTTAGATCCAAAGGCCAGTTTGTGTTAAAGAAGAAGACTTGCCTGTTGCAAGTTATTTATTCATTCTTCCATCATAACAATGATAGACTTGGGTTTTTTTTAAAAAGCCTCGGAATGGTATCTTCATGATTTATTTTTGTTCTAGGTTTAAATACTGAGAGCCAAATTCACATTGTTTCATGGTGACATTTAATTTTAACATTATACCTATCACAGACACAACAAACGTCAATGAAGTAAAAAATAACGATGATGTATTTTATATAAAATTGTGGATTTGTAACATAGTCAAACTTTTTCACATTTACAGATTTGAATGTTAAAACAAATTACCTTGGACTGTAATTACTACTTACAGGAACTGTAAAGATATAGGTTCCAGTCACTGTGCATTCACTGATTGTAATTGTGTACAGTGTGGATGGGATTTGTGGAGCATGGTTTCCAGCACTGCTGACATTCACATACAAGTTCTTTGTTGCTGATCTACAAGCAAAATAATGTACGTTTGTCAGCTAAAAGTAAAATACTAAGTGGGGGAGGGCACTTTCAAATTCAATCAACCCAAACAGAAGCATTTTAAAAAAAATATGATCCACCATCACATGTTTTAATTACAATACATTTCACCCTACAGAAGCATATTATCTTACATAATTTATGGCTCAGGATGATTAGGCTGTAGATGCAATTTTAATATTGTGTTTGGGACAGAAGCAATTTAAATGTCAGTCACTGGAGGTAACCTATGCTGAATTCTTATAGATAATATCATCCACTGCATAATTTTATTTCTATTCATTCTTTATAATCAATCATTTGTATAAGTATTGTGAAATCACACATTTTTTGGTTGGCTTGTTATTTACAGATGTTGTGGTTTAAGTACCTTAATACCTACTAATTTACTGACCATGAATACAGATTTTATAATAGGGACTTCTATTATCATACAGATTTTATAATGGGGACTTCTATTATCATACAGATTTGTGTCCTTACTAAACTATAATTCCTTATGACAATATATGTGTCCTTATTTCAGTAATCGCTATGTTTTGATAATTTTTCAATTCTATGGAGTGCTGCTTTTGATCTGAATAACTGAATGTTATGTGTATTTCTCACATGGTGATATTTTCTGCAGGCCTTTTTGGCATTTCGGGTTTTGGCTGTGTTAGGGTTTTAAGTCCATCAATGCCATAGTCTGCTTGATTAGACATGGATATTTTCCTTTTAGATTCTTTTTTTATGCAATTTATCTCAACCCTTATCTGAAATTAGCACAAAATCCATCAGTGATGAATGTTTTTTCAGAAAAGAAATTCTCCATTCAATTTCAAAATACCACTGAATGGAGGATTAACTAGCATGCTGTCTGCTTGTTCATCCAGCATGTACATCAGATTCATACTCAGCATCAATTTTGGGCTCAAAATCACACACTTATATTTCCAGTAACACTTTCCCAAGGTCCAACAGAGTGATATACTTCCAAATCATTGCCATCACAAATATCATCTGCCAAGTACTTGCTGAATTAAATCATCTGAAGACATACTATGTTGGGATTCAGCCATTTTGGTTTTCTAGGTGGCCCGTATCTTAAATATGCAGTTGTACAACTTCCTTGATAAATATAAGGTTAAAACTACAATAAAATGCCTGTTCCAGGGCCCAATGTATCAATCATATTTACTTTAACAACCATTCATGTCAAGACAAATTATCCAGATGTGTATGCAGTTGCCTACCATAAAAAAGGGTGCTATGAGACCTATACTGGCAGAGCAACTTGCATCACAACAAGCACTTCAAGCTTTAAAAGTTACTATCTTTACCATATATGTTGAGACACCGTATTTATTGGGACAACATAAATTAATTTTTGAAGTAATTCTTTGTGCACTGTTTGTTCTGGAATACATGTTTTTTTCAAGTCATAAATTGTGGGACACCTTTTAAATCGTTCAAAACTTACATGTCAAAAAATGCACTCCTAATGAAATTATATTTTAAAAATCAAAACTGTATACTTGAGATAAAACTCTTAAATCCACTGCAGCATCATCTCATCAACACAACCCTTCTCCTGCTCATGTATGATCCATTCTTTCAGGGCTTGAATATTTTTTTAGGTTTCTCATGCCATGAAAAATTATCGTTGGAGGCAACGCATCACCTGAAGCAGAAACTGCAAGGACAAAAGCCAGATCTTTTTAATCTGCACCAGTCATGCTAATTCTCACACTTTTAACCCCCATCTGATCATTGGTCCTCCAGGAATGAGATTGAAGGGCACTAGAATTTCATCCATGTTAATGACCATATTGTTGATGAAATCATCTTCTCTTCTGGCCTTTATGAATTCATCTTCTGGGCAGTGCTAGGTGGACGATGTCCATGCATGTAGCACTATTGTGTCACTCTAAAAACTGTTCCATTGTTTCAATTTACTTTCATAATTCCCATCAATACCGGTGAAAAGGAACCAAAGTTAGCTTCCATATCTCGACTGACTTTGTATATTAAGAAAAACAACAAATAACATTGGCACTCTTAAATGAATCCAAAGTCGGCTTCCTAGGTCAGCTTGCTTTGTAACTTGCTTTAATAATACTTTCTGTAACTCATGCTAGTGAAAAGATTGTCATCTGCACTCAAGTGGATGTATTTTCAAATAATGATTTTTATTTGCAAGATATTGTCATACAGTTGACCTGAATATAATTCAATCTTGGTTATTTCACACATTACACCATATCATGCGTGAATGGCAGATGCCTTCAAGCATTCAGTTATTTCCCTCTCGTTTGCAATTTTGTTAGATCCAGTGTTCAGTAAGATAACACATTCAAACCTTTGAGTACAACCAAACGATTTGTTTCTCTATGTTCACATCAATGAATAACGTGTCATGTATTATTGGACATAAGCGATACATGCTAAAGTATGCATGCCTATGCAAAACATATGGAGTTCATGGATATATTTTATTCTTCTATGCTCATGTTGAAAAAAAGAGGAATAAGTGATAACAATACAAGGTTAGTTTCTTTCATTTTATTATCAAATAAGCATTTTGTTTATCTAATTTATTGCAACATGTGGGGGGGGGTGCAAATGCAACACAAATTTTCATTTTGTGTCCCAATACAGTAAAACCTGTCTTGAAAGACCACTGCTATGTCAGACCGCCTGTCTTGAGAGACCACATTCTCAGTGCACAAATTTGTTGATTATATAGGACTGTGACCTGTTATGGGAGACCACCTGCCTTGAGAGACCATAATTTTTTGGCAAAAGAGGTGGTCTTTCAAGACAGGTTCAACTGTATATACAGTAAATACAGTAAATAAAAACTGCATGCTGCACAGAGTACACTTTTATATGCATGATTTTGAACTAATTTGTGAGAGTTCACTGCTTTCAAAATTCTTGAATTCATACAAATTTGGCACACTCACGTGTCCTGGCAGCATTTCTGGCCCCTGTATGTTGATTCACCACAAGTTAGACCACTAAGAGGGGCTTTGATGTGAATTTAAGTATATAGTTTTTCCAACAACCCCACCTATGATTTCTGATTGTGTTGACCTAACCCACACCAGAAGTGATTTTTCTAACCTACCCGCCACTGTCAGAATCAAAATAGTTTGAAACACTACCTTCTACAACAGCATTTTAAAGTGCTGTCCTGAGGGTGGGGGATATGTTTTACTGGAACAGTCCTTACAACAGTTGAAAGATATGTACTACATATACCAAATTAGTGAATCTCATACAAATGCACAAAAGAATGCCTTTGAGAGACAGGAAGCAAAAAGCATAAAGCCTTCCTCTAAACTGTTGGCTACAAATTAGCATACCCTGCCTTTGATCCCAAATGTAGCAATATTCTTGGTTAGGAACTCAAACTCTTCTAGTATCAAGTCAAAGAATTGTTTCAGTGATTACTGCCAACAGAATTTGCATGTTAACAACATACATCATACAATTTTGACTGAAGCATACACAACGACCTTCTAATTTTCATACAATAACAGTATCGAAATTCATTTCTGTATCAAATGTTCAGTTACCATTATTTGTGTGGAGGTGGAGGATTCCAAAATTAATTGTGCAAGATTCATAATTTAGACAATGGAGTCTACTTAAAATTCTAATTGTGGGAACAGAGGAAGGAGCTAATTATTGATATCATTAGAAAAGAAACAATTCATTATCTTAATACTTACCTGATGGCATCTGGAGATACAGCACTATCTGAGGCTTTAACAACAACAACATAGTCACTTGGATAAGTAACTCGCCCACTGAGACTGACATCGCCTGTATTGGCATTGATGATGAAAAAGCCAGATGGCACTGCAGGTTCAGTGCTCATAATGAAATATTTCAATAAGCCATTAACTCCAGAATCTGCATCAGTTGCATCAACCTTGGAAAGAGGAATAATAACAGCAATTAAAAATTGTGTGGAAAACAATTATTTCCTTTTCATTCATTTCATAACTAGATAAGATAAAAGAATTATTTAATTCAGACTACATAGTCCATACATCTAAATTAAAATATGTAAATAAAATAAAAGCATTGTTAACATAAAAGATCATATATATCTTACGTACAAGTATATAGACACATCTACAACAATGGACTGTGCCCGACATTGTTAAGAATGAAATTAAGTCGCACATTTAAAGAGTAATTTGTTACAGCTACTAATAATACAAGAATTTAAATGAATGTCATAGTTCCAGAGATTTCAATATACAGTTCTCACTATTAGATATTCTTGACATCATTGAGAATACATATTTTCTCATTACTTCATCAAAACTGAATACATTATAATTTACAAACGTGTTGGAGGCACTGTTCCATCTTGGAAGGCCTAATAGAAAACAAAGACCATTATTATAACCAATTACTAGTTTTATTTTCATATATTCACTAAAGTTTGTCCACAATATATTGTGTAGCAATAAGATTTGAATAATCTAATTCTGATATTCAATGAACAATTCTTAAATTTACATAGAAGTATGTTTGTTCGAGTACACAAAATTCTGTCCTGAGGACACAACTGTCCATTCTAATCATGTAACTGAAGAAATAAGCCATTAGCACCTGAGTCTGCATCAACCTTGAGAAGAGGAATAATGGCAGCAAAAAAAACTGTGTGGAACATATTTCCTATTCATTCGTTTCAAAACTACAAATATGTCCTGAGGGTGCAACTGTCCATTCTAATGGTATAATTGAAGAAATTTTGGTTGATGGTCATATATTTTGCAATAGCATTTTCAACCCACATTGGCTATATCATGCCAAGGGAATAGAAGCTAAGTGCCTTTTCCAAAGACACACATAGAAAGCTGACCCTGGCTGGCCTGGATGGGCAATGAACCTGTGAACCTTTGTGATTACAAATCTGACACTCTACCAATTAACATACTGCCTGGATAGGTACTGAACCCAAGAACCTTTGATTACAAGTGTGACACTCTACCAACTATGATACAGCCTGAATAGGAAATGAACCCAAGAACCTTTAATTACAAATCTGACACTCTACCAAGACACAGCAGCTCCCTGAAAGCTTGGATGAAGATGCAAATTTCAAGGTCAATGAAAGGCTATCACTCAAATTCTGAAAAACATGAAAATCAAACTTAATTTAAATGTTCTAAACATATAGCAACCATACCAAATTAGTTATAGCAGAACCTTGGTCTTAACTAATCTAGAGATATCAAGTTTCTATGGATAATCAAGAATTTGAACAATTATAAAAAGAGTTACAGAGTATCACAGCAGTTGATGATGTGTGAATTCTGGCAAACTTACAGTTCTGACAAGAATAACAGGGTCTGCTTGTTAAGCCCACCAACATAGCATTGCTGAAAAATTTAAACAGACTGGTCATGATGGTGGCGGAAAAGTGGCTATTATGTCTCACTTCCCACTAACATGTGCTTGAAAATAATCAAAGTTTTAATGCCTGAATCTTTTTTGTACCTGAGCAAGGAGCCTGGAGGACAAAGTATAATCTCCCTCAGGCACAGAAACATGGACTGCTCCAGTGGATGTAAATACAGGATCATTGTCATTCAGGTCCAACACCAGTATAGTGACAGTAACATTTGTGGATCTTCTTTCAGCTGTATTAGTTTCTGTAACCCTCACCTGAAATCCACACAAAAATACAAGTGCATGATCTAGATTGAACTAAAAGACATAGGTCTTATCTAATGCATTA